>SNQJ01S0017831.1:13657-23720 GCA_010110895.2 Picea sitchensis | reverse complement strand
AATAAAAACAGTGCAATCTTCAATTTTAACTCTGCAACTCAGAAGTAAAATGCGATCTTTCGCTAAATGTGCTAAGCTAATGATAAAGGTTCCAAGACAAAAATACCAGTCAATGCAAAATACCTATTTTTTTGTATTTTCAATGTATTAAAAAGAAAATGCATGGACTGATAAGCGACTTGATATATAACTTCTACTGTGTATAAAACAATCACTTAAGCAGAATACCAAGCAGCTAAGCAGACAGCCCAACTACCAAGGACAAATCAAAAATGGAAAACAAAGAGAAAGACGTCACCCAAAAATTCAACTCCAAATAGGTTTCCTGTCATCCCAGATAATCTCAACAGGCACCACAGAGACCTAAGAAGGCTCAGTGATCCTCAAAACCTACCCAGCAGTCACTAAACCAAGAAAGCAAGCAAGGGGAAGTGGTATACGCGACTGTTCAAGAGAAAAGGGTGTATATACGCCTCTTGTAGTGGGACAGCAAGCATATACACGCGGTTGTCAAGGAAAAGAGGGTGTATATATTTTAAAACAAGGCTAGGCAAGGTTAAAAGGTTGAAAACTTAGACCCAGAGTGAACAAACTCTGTCCAACTGTGATACGACAAGAAATACAACGGAAAAAGAGCAATGTAAGAAGGAAAAATACTTCAACCCTTAGAAGGAAGATCTCTACCTAGTGGAGTCACCAATTTTGTTACAAGGGAAAAACTCTCTATGGCCAAGGGTAAACCACAATAGACAGGTATGACTGCAGAAATCAACTCAATTCCAATATGTGCTATATAAACTAATGTGCAATACGAGGAAGAAGCCTACCTCAATCCAATCGTTTGGTGTCGTTCCACCGTTGAGCACTTTGACCCAAATATTTACACCTACAAGAAGTTCTCAACAAACAAGTGATACAAGTATATAGTGACAGTATATAAAATGAGTCAGCTCATCAGATAGCACAATCCATTAATAAACATTACAAACATGTCCATGGATAATAATCATATATTTGCAAGATATCGATAGGATGGGAAAGGAGTATTTCTATTAATAATTGATCAACAGAAGTATCAACATAACAGACTTCTGTGTCAGCATGGTTCAAAACCAATAAACCAAGTTCCTTCCAACTAGGTCTCCACCACTTCAATCCTCCACCAAAGGCAAGCTCATAGCAAAGAGATAATGAGAACTTATTGACAATAAGGGAAGAGCTTGGGGGTTTAACACTATGTTCAGACTTGAGGGACAACGGGATGCAGACTCAATATGAATTAATTTCTCCAGAGTAACTTTTCTCTCAAAGTTGAATGCTTTCTCCTCCTTTTCCATAGCTCAAAATTATGCTATTATAGCCTCTAGAATGAAACTGAAGGGCCGATTCGGAACATTTCCAGTATATGGAAGGCCAAAGATTGGAGATCATTTGTCGTGACATGGAAACCCGACCTCATTTTGTATTTCTAGCAAAAATCTTGATATACGTGAGTTGTAGTGGAGCAGCAAGCGTATACGCATCTTGCAAAGCAGTTAGGAAGTGTATATGTGGAAAAATATATAATTTTGGCTCTGGATTTATCAAAAGGGGGGTTGATAATTCTGCATAGAGAAATGGAAAAAGGCCCTCTGTGCAAGATAGCAATGGTGAGGCAAATCTTGCTATAATAGGAAATGGTTAAGATGTTGAATGAAGAGAGTTGCGATGATGTTAAGCTCAACTATCCAGATTCAAGCTCTACAGCAGTATTGGAACAATTTTTTTGTTTCATTCAAAAAGGTATGTTTATTTATTGCATTCATATTATTCATTTGTATATTCATTTATTTATATTTTATTAGTTAACTATATAACTATATGTTTGTTTGTTTCATTAAAGATGCCAAAGAAGAATGCAGATGGAGTACCTGATACCTTCAAAAAATTTATTCAAAAATCCAATTTTGAAAGAGAAAGAAGGAGACATGTTCGAATTGTTGAACTTGATGACACCCTTGATCACTACATTTGGAATGGGCTTGACATTGTTCAGAATAAAGTGATATTAGGTAATTGTGAACAAATTTCAAACATTGTTCCTAAAAAAGAATACTCCCTAGTTATTGTGGATATCCCTCATGGTTATAATATCCAAAAAATTAGATATGATACCGAGCCATATACTTACCAAGATTTCATTAAAGTGGTTATGGGATTTATGGAAGTCCCAACATCACCATTTTGGAGATTTATGGTTTTTCATTCAAACACACAACAAGGATTAATACAATCAAGCTTCAAGGGAAAAGAAAAGTCAAGGATGCAGCTTATTTGGTAAGATATTGAAAGTGTATGTTTATGTTACTGGAACAAGCCTAATATTCAGAGCTCCAATAGAGAATCATTTACATGTGATATTGAGAGTATACATATTGCAACATGGAAAAAAGATGATTCGTATAATTCTATTCTTTTCAATGTAAAGGATGGAGGGAAGCCTAGTAGTTTATTGGTTTACAATGTTGTGGTTAGAAAGATAACATATGAGGAAAATGATTTGAAAGGAGAGATGGTTAACATTTATCAAAATCCACAAGCAACATTAATTAATTATCTTACAGATACATTTTCAAATGAAGGAGATTTCCCTCGGATGGGGTGTTATCAAGCGTAGAATGTGGACAAGCCAAGGGGAGACCATCTGGCCAGGCGTCCAGCCACTTGGCTTTGGCTCAGACTCACCCCCCCTCATCCATCACTTCATGGGAATGAATCCCCCGCCATAATTATTCAAACTTCTCTAACGGCCAGCTTGTTGCACGCTTATGACGCTCCTCTGCCTGGGAGATTTCACACCGATGGGAAGTACACCTTCTCAGTCCCATCAGCAACCTAACAATGTCGCTCCTAAGTCTATGCATGGGCACACAGAAACTCAATTGCGCCTTTGGCCTTTGCATCTTCGGCTCTCCCTAGTTTTCAATTTTGTTTTCCTCTCCGGGTGAGACCTCCACTCAGCCTCCTGGTCTTCTGGTTCGTGCCTCTCGTCACGGGTTCTGTTGGTCGACTCTATTTCCTTGCATCTACATGGCGTTCTCCGTCCCGTAATCTCACTTTTCCTTTGGGCTCTGTGCTACCCGTCCCAGGCTCTTGAACTTCTTTTGCGCTCTCCATCCTAGATTCAGCCTATAGCCAACACCATGCCCTGTCTTAGGGGAAAACCCAAAAGAGGGGTAGCCTGGTATGCAGCACGAGGAAGGAAGGTGCCCAACTATGACTCTCCCCCTGAAAACAATGGCATTCCTTCTGGTTCTCCCCTTGAAAACGATGGCATCACCATATTGAATCATGTAACAGCTCACTCTCTTGCTCAACCTTTCGTGAGACCACCCCGGACCTCTCCCCGCTCTCGAATCCTTATGCCTGCAGGATTGAGTGGTTTGACAACTACGACAATTCGCTTGGCTTTGCGCCTCCACCCCCATCTCCTCCTCTCTGTCCTCCACCACCCCTTCTCCCCCTCGCCACCCTCCTCCACCACCCCCTATAACTTCCTCTGCTCCCTTTGTTTCTCCTTCCTCTTCCTCCGACTCTCCGTTGTCCCCCCACCCCCATCCCCGCTCCCTTCTTCTTGTGATAGGTGTGTAGGCAGAGCAAACATCATGGATTCCCCGAACGACCTCAAGAGGGGTCTAGAGGATGTCATGTCGGCCTTACTCGAGCAGAAACTCAAGGAATTTGAATGCTGGAATAGAGTGGATCTCATGATGTCCTTCCTACAGGACCTTCGACAAGCCATCTCAGACCAAAAGAGGCTTGACAAAGGCAAATCGCAAGGGTACCAAGCATTCTTTGGACCAAGGCTCGATCCAGGTTTTATTTAACCATGATTTAGGTTTATTCTTTTTGTTTTATTTCGATAGCTATGGGAGGCTGACCAGTTCTAGTGTGTTTGGTCCATATTTTTTCTATTCATCTTAGCAATCAGAACTTTTCCCTGCGTGGCAACGTAGTTTTATTTTTCTGCATATTTTATTCCTATATTTTGGACAAGTGGCAGTTGTGATTTTCCACCAGGGAACTATTGCCACGTTTGATCAAGAGAGACGGACAGATGTAATTTCTTTTACTACAGGATCTAATACAATACTTCTAACTTACAAAAAAAAAATGAAGGAGATTGGTTTTTGGATTTGTTCTCATGTTCAAGTAATAATTGTGATCTAACAATTATGAAATAATACTTCAATATTTATTATTTTTAATTTATGTTTTTTTATATTATTTAACTTAATTATTTATTTTGTATTTAGTGATTAGGTACAACACTAGCGTGTTGCTTACAGAAAGGAAGAAATTGCATAGCCATTGAAAGTGACCCACTACAGTGTGGTTTTATTTAGTAAAGAATTAATGTTATTCTAGCTCTTCCAATTGAAATCCAAGAAGTTGGCTTGAGAAAAGGGGATTTTTATGAATCAAAGGTGGAAAAATGTTAAAGGAACCTCAAGTACCATCAGGAGGATTGATTGGAAATGATCACTTTAGAGAACTTGCATATATCAAAGACCCAATGGAAGAATAAAATGACAAAATGGAAGCACAAAATGATGTCCAAGAAGATGATAATGTGTTTGTTGAGAATGATGAATTTTGGATATATGATATTGTTGATTAGTTTTAAGATGTCCTTGAAAATGATGCTCAATTTTGCAAAATTTTTATGAGTTGTAATTTTAATGTTTTGACTTTCATATTTTAAAATAAGAATGAATATGTATCTATTGTTGTTTTATGATGAATCTTTTTTATTATTTAATTTTTACTTTTATTTGTATGTGAATCACTATACTAGGGGAAANTGTGGTTTCATTTAGTAAATAATAATTATTCCAGCTCTTCCAGATGAAATGCAAGAAGTTGGCTTGAGAAAAGGAGATTTTAATGAATCAAAGGTGGAAAAAATGTCAAAGGAACCTCATGTACCATTAGGAGAATTGATTGGAAATGATCACATTGGAGAACTTGTGGATATCAAAGACCCAATGGAAGAGCAAAATGACACAATGGAAGCACATAATGATGTCCAAGAAGATGATGATGTGTCTAATGAGAATGATGAATTTGGGATATATGATATTGTTGATTAGTTTTAAAATGTCCTTAAAAACGATGCTCAAGTTTGCAAACTTTTTGATAAGCTATAACTGTAATGTTTTGACTTTCAGATTTTAAAATAAGAATGAATGTGTATCTATTGTTGTTTTATGATGAATCTTTTTTATTATTTTCTTTTTACTTTTATTTGTATTTGAATCACTATACTACGGAAAATGACATTAAATGTTGTCATTTTTTTACTTCAATTGTATAAAAATATGGAAAACAAATGTTAATTTTAGAAAAAAAAAGCATTTTTTTGGTTCAATTATGTCCATAAAAATGTTTTATTTGACATGTTAGTATAAACGTGTGAGTTCCAAAATGTATAGGTTTTTTTATTATATATGGCTTTAAAATGTATATATTTTTTGCTAAACATTTAAAAATAATGTCATTTAGCTAAAATTATTTTCTATGTATTGAAGTAAAGATAAAAAAAAATGTGTTAAAAATGATATTTTTCACTATATTTAAAAAGTATGGAACCATAAATTAATTAAGGAGACACAATTATATAAAAAAACTTAATTTCAAAAAATCAAATGGTATACAACATTTTTAACATTGAAAGAAGCATGGAAAATTGATTAAAAACACCGTTGAAAAAAAAATGAAATTTTTTGAAAATAGTTGAAAAATAAGCATTTAAAAAAATTGTGTGGATACATTATGGACAAGAATATTTAAAATATCAAAAAATAGTCGAAAACATTGTGGGGGTCACATTTTTTACCTCATTTTGAAAATTTGTGCTACCGGTAGCACAACTTTTCAAAAAGAGGTAAAAAAATGTGACCCTAAAAAAATGAGAACTTTGTAGAGTTCTCGTTAAGTTGGTAACTCTATTTATGTTGAAGGGTTAAAACACAATATTTTAAGTGTTAGTCAAATGTGTGATCAAGGTCACAACCTCGCATTTCATTCTAAAGGATGTGAGATAAGGAAATCAGGTTCAAGAATATTAGTAAAAAATGCAAATAGAACCCCAAGTAATGTATACATTCTCAATGAAGTCAAAGGAGAAAAATGTTGTATGGGATAAGTAAATGAAAGCTGGAATTTTTTTTTTTTTTTTTGTAAACTACACTTATAGAAACCTTTTATTGATAAAAAAAATGGCATACATGTTTGAGGGCCTGGAACTTGGGTTGCCAACAAAGGAAACCATCCCAAGCCCTTAGGCCATTTAGTCCATAAAGGCAAGCCCTAAAGACTAAAAATTGAAAGTCTTTTACACAAGATTTGTCCAGGATTGGGTCTATCTATAACTAAAACAAGAAGAAATATTCCATGACAAAAATATGATTAATTGAACATAAGAAAGAGTTACTTGGTTGAATGAAGTCCTGCAAGCTCCACTTCATTTTCCACTTGACTCATATTGGTAGAGGATGGCCATGCAAGGATGATGATAGGATGTTGCAACCACTCTTGATGCTTTTGGTGTTTCAATAGATGGGTACATAAGTCTATCACCATGTTTAGTTTATGTTCCATCACTTCTTGATTAAATTTATGATCAAACAAGTCACTTTATAACTCAAAAATGAGTTTTAAATGATCCTTCGAGAATTGGACAGTGTTGGTGTCTTCCTCTGCAATGAACTTTTGAGGTGCTTCTAGAGTCACTTGAGCTATGTCACTTACTTTTCTGGCTGGATAATCAGCACCAACATCCATAGGATGAGGAGTCATAGAAGCTTCATCATCAATTGTGTTAGTCTTCAAGTCATCATGACCAAGAGTTGTGTCTGCATTGTGTTGTTGATCTTCCCACTCTACTTTGCAACTCTAGTATGCCATATCATCAGAGTTATCTCGTATCGCCAAGAAATATTATGTGGCTACAAGTATTGGGTCATTCCTTCATCTTGTAAGTGCATCAGACTTTGGGAAGTATCCTCATTCGGTGATTCAGTCGAGCTAGGCTCGTTGTCAACAACGTTATCCTCTGGGGGAGGATTCCTCTTCATACCGTTGAGTCCACAGAATATGCAACTACCACGAATGGATTTTCCATTAAGATGAGGCATATTGTGAATGAAGGTGGAACAAAACACGCAGAGAAAGGAAAACATGCACTAGGACAATCCAAGAGGATTCGCACCAAAAGAGGAGAAATACTATTTTCCAAGGTGGGGGAGACATATCTTTATCCACTATGAGTTCTTTCATATGACCATTAAGAAATAACAATTCTCCATTACCATAATGGCTAGCACATACGAGACATTAAAACTCAGTCTATCTCATGTACCATATTGCAGAATATCCTTGATTGTTGCGCTAATCATAATGATTTCTAGGTTGGGAAGCACCCTTCCTCCATTACAGTAGACATCAAACACTATCTGAGAGTTAAAGAGGGATACTAGGTGTTGATGTTATCATCTCCAAGTCGTGTCATCCAAGTTGGCACGATAATGTCACCCCATCCGGGGAAAAAAAGTTGGTTATGGCATAGAAGGATGGGTCATATAAACTTTGACAATCTAGTAAAAATAAGCAAGACACAAGTGGTAAGAGATATGCCAAAGATATCAAAACCTACCGACATTATTTGCAAGCCATGTCAACGCGGGAAGGAGACGAGATTTAGTTTCAAAACAAAGGAGTACTTAACATCCAAGCCATTGGAACTTGTACACACATACCTCTATGGGAAACCAAGAACACAAACTTTAAAAGGTGAGAGTTATTTTATGTTGTTTATTGATTATTACACAAGAATGCCATGGGTTGCATTTCTTAAAGAAAAATATGAAGCATTTGAGAAGTTTAAAGCTTTCAAATCCCTAGTTGAAAATGAGGTTGATTTAAAAATCAAGTGCTTAATATTAGACAAAGGAGGTGAGTTTTCCTCTTATGAATTTGATGAATTATGTGAGAATCATGGAATCATGAGACATTTTTTGGCAGTAAGAAATCCACAAAAAAATGGAGTTAAAAGGAAGGACAGTTCTAGAACAATGTTGAATGAAGCCAAACTACCAGACACCTTTTGGAAAGAAGAAGTCCACGTAATAGTCTACATTTTGAATAGAGCACAAATTAGAGTTAACAACAATAAGACACCTTATGAATTATGGAAAGGTAGACCAACTACAATAAAATACTTCAAATTATTTGGGAGAAAGTGCTATATAAAGAGAAATGAAGATAATTTAGGCAAGTTTGATTCTAGAACAGATGAAGGTATCTTTCTTGGTTATGCATTTGGAAGCTACGTCTACAAATGATACAACAAAATACTGCACAAGCTTGTCAATATTATTGATGTAAGAGTAGATGAAGCAATATCTCAAAAGGAAAATCTGCAAACAAATGAAGATCCAAAGGAGACTGACTATAGAGAATGAGAAAAAGAAGAAGAAGAGGAAGAAGAAAAAAAAGAACAAGAAGAAATAGAATGTCAATATACAAAGACACCATCCAAGTTTGTTCAAAAGAATCATCTAGACAATCATATTCTTCGTGATATGGATACATGAGTTCAAACTAGAAGAAGATCGAACTTTTCTTTGCTATACAAAATAAATCCCAAGAACTTTGCACTAGCTAGTGAAGATAAACATTGGGTTAATGTTATGAAAGAAGAACTAAATGGGAAATTGTGCCCATACCAAAAGACAAGAATGTGATTGGCACCAAATGGGTCTTCAGAAACAAATTGGATGAATATGGAAAAGTAGTAAGAAATAAAGAAAAATTGGTTTGTAAAGGGTATGCTCAAGTTGAGGGTATTGACTTTGAAGAAACCTTTGTTCCAATTGCAAGATTAGAAGCAATCAGAATTTTTTTGGCATTGGTGTGTTTCAAGAACTTCATAGTTTGTCAAATGGATGTCAAGTCAACCTTTCTAAATGGAAATTTAGAAGAAGTATAAATTGAAAAACTAGAAGGATTTCAATTGTCAGAAAACAAAGATCATGTATGAAAACTGAAGAAAGCACTCTATGGACTAAAGCAATCTCTCGGAGCTTGGTATTCAAGACTTGAAAAATACCTACAACAACAAGGTTTTAAAATAGGAGTTGCATAAAACAATCTTTACATCAAAACAAAAATTGAAAATATGTTAATCATTGTGGTTTATGTGGATGACATCATATTTAGAAGTAATGTTGATAGAATGAGTGAAAAGTTTGCAGAAGAAATGCAAAAATAATTTGATATGCCCATGTTTGGAGATTTTTCATTCTTTCTAGGATTGCATATTTCTCAATATAGCAAAGGCATATTCATTTCTCAAACCAAATATATCATGGAAATGTTGAAGAAATTTGGAATGGAATATTGTGCACTTGTCATTACTCCCATTATCACAGGATGTAAGTTGAGAAAAGATGATGAATCTACATAAGCAAATCAAACATTGTACAGGTCAACGATTGGAAGCCTACTATATGTGACACCATTAAGGCCAAACATCATGCAAGTAGTGGGATTGGTTGCAATATTTCAATCTACACTAAAGGATACGCATGTGCAATCAATAAAAAGAATATTCAGATATCTGAAGGGCACATTAGAATTTTTCTTGTGGTATTCAAGAAGTAAGGACTTCACTCTAACAACATATAAAAATGCATATTAGGCAAGAAGTATTGATGATAAGAAAAGTACCAGTGGGGGAGAATTGTTTCTAGGAAATTGTCTAGTATCATGGTTGAGGAAGAATAAAACTTTAATCTCTCTATCCACAACAGAAGTTGAATATGTTGCAGTAGCAGCATGCCGCACACAAGTTCTCTGGATGAAGCAGACACTTAAGGGTATCAAGGTAGAATATGATCATTTGACCTCAATCATTTGTGACAACATAAGTGCAATCAAAATTTCAAAGAATATTTTTATGCACTCAAAGACTAAGCATATTCCCATCAAGTACCACTTCCTAAGAGAACATATAGTTGAG
>SNQJ01S0017830.1:68456-86676 GCA_010110895.2 Picea sitchensis | reverse complement strand
CCCTCTTCCTACTCCTGACAGGCCATGGGAATCCATCTCAATGGACTACATGTTGGGCCTCCTGTCCACCAAGAGGGGAAATGACTATGTTTTTGTGGTTGTTGATCTCTTTTCTAAGATGGCGATTCTGGTTGCCTACAAGAAGAACATCATAGAAGAAGCCATTGCCAAGATCTTCTTTGAAGAGTCTGAGTACATTTTGGAATCCCACAAAAAATTTTCTCAGATCGAGACAATCGATTACTCAACACATTCTGGTCGAGCCTCCATTCACTGCAGGACACCAAGCTCACCAAATCCACAGCCTTCCACCCCTAGACAGATGGCCAAACCGAGGTTGTAAATCGAATGATTGTGCATATCCTTCACATGTATAATTCAAAGAACCCTTTCACATGGGATGAGAGCCTTCCCTATGTCCAAGATAGTTACAATCGAGCCTTGCATATCTCAATCGACCACAACCCCTTTCAGGTGGGGTTGGGATTCCAACCATTGGGTCCCATAGATGTTTCACTTCCCCTTGCGGTCACCTCGACCGATTCATCTCCTGCTCCAACTGAAGCTGACAAAGCCACCAAGTTCATTGAGCTGATCCAACACATCCACCAATAGGTTCAGGATATCCTACAGAAGTCCAATGACAAGTACAAGAAATTCCATGATCAACATCGGGTTCCACATAAGTTTCAGGTGGGTGAAAAAGTTTGGTTGCACTTGCACTTTAAGGAAACCACGAGAAGATTCCTTAAAAAAAATCCATTTTGATTTATGTTACCTCCATATATAATTGGCTGGAAAACACAACCCAAAGATTGTGTTTTCTATATAATTTTTAAAAGTTATTTTTATTTAAATTACTCTCTTATATAATTTGCATTTAAAAAATGTTAATGTGTTTTTATTAATGAAAATTATGATTATGGAAATTAATTCTCATACTCGTATACTTAGTGAGCTAGACGAACTAGCTTGAAGATAGATACATTAAGCATTTTTATTAAATAATTGCATCATATCGTAATACATATATATACCCCTAGATGGGGTGTCAGTTGGAATAAATGCACCAAGTGAAGTTAATGAAGTTAGTCTCTGCTCTCCTCTCTCTATTCATGTCGATGCAGAGCATTAATGAAGAAAGAGAGGAGGCACACCTATGTTGCATGGGAAACTTAATGTGGTGATTAGTCTGAATGATGGATTTCTATAGTACTATTATGAGGAAGATGAGGGACATCAACTCCATGTCAAGTCAAGCTTAATGGTGTCTCCCATTACTGGAATGGGTTACTTATTGGAGGTAAAGCATGGCTTCTTTTCTATACTGTTTGTTTGGGCGTCATGGGTGGCATCCTCCTCTCTCACTGGGATTCTCTTCTCTCACAACTCTCTCTCTTGGCCTTACGATGATTTTTTATTCTCAATGTCATGCAAGAGGGGTAACCCAAAGCACATTCCATCCTACTATAGCTACATCGCTCGTCGGCTTCATTAGGGTCTGTCTACCTCACCAACTCTACTACCTTCCACCAACTCAATCTTTGTTGGTTCATCCTCCATGGATTTCCCTACACAGCTCAAAATTGGACTAAGTATTATATTAATCAAGTTTTCATTAACGAGGAGTTCACTCAAGTGCCTTCCTAGTATCCTTTGGACTCCCAACTGATTACTTCTACAAATTTATAGCCTTCTCTTTTCAATTCCTGTTGAGAGGCATGTGTTTCTCCCACCCTGGTCTTAGGGGAACCTAGGAGTTGTCCACTTATGAAAGAGGCTTCTCCTTCAATGTTTGGTGACATGGTTCAGGAAGTAGCTTGTCCCAAAATTGAGCTTAACCCCAACGTGGATATAGTGCCTGAGGCACCCCCCTTGTGCAGCTTCTCAGAGGATCAATTGAGACTTAATTTCGACCTGAGAAGGGATGCTCCTGACCAAATTTTTTGTCAGAACATACTTTTTTGTTGGTTGGATGCCTTCTTCGACTCCCTTTCAAGCGAGCTTGTCAAGAGCAGGTTCCCAACATGATGCCATCCTTATGTATTTTCTCCAGCTTGGCCTCACCCCCCAAATGGCGATGGAAATCCAGGTTCTTTAAGTGTTTGATTTTTTTCATGTCATGTCTCTTTTTGTTCAAAATAGTCATAGCTACAATATTAGGCAAGACAAGTTCCATATTACAACTTTCATAGTTTTTGTATCTGGTCACATATGTATCTCGATGCCAACTTGGATGTTTTTTCAGGATTGCAGTCAGCTCTGGTTTCCATCTGTTTGGCAAAACTGGTTACAAGCTTTGTTATTTGTACTAGTTTTTTGATTATCTAAGGTAATACAACTTTTATTTACAACATATATATATATATATATATATATATATATATAAAAAAATTTTAAGGCTAAAGTATGAGTAACGAATAATAAAAAAATTGGACATAAATTGGGATATGGTAGACATTATGTTAGGGACCTAACCTCCCTGACTCATCACATAGGTAGAATAATTTATTTTCCATGTAATGAAGGTCGACATTAGTTAATAAGGTCTATTTAATAAATGTGAACAAGTCAATGTAAGAAAATATAATAGAAGCTTTCGCTTCTAGAAAGATCTTTCTCTAGAATGTTCTTTAAAAGATAGAACTAGTATAAATAAGAGTAGGAGACATGATAAATATTTGTATTGAGAATTATTGTAATAGAGATATGCTTTGTTGGAGGTTTCCTCCTCGAAGAGGCAAGTGAACATTGTTTTCTTTGAATAAAAGTTTTATTTTTTGTATTGCTCTTCTCAATATTTTGTTGTTCCATTGATATCTATTGAATATTCATGTTTTTGCATATTATAATACATCTGGTACCTTACAAGTGGTATTGGAGAAATTTCCTTGGCATGAATTGTGGGTAAATGTATTTTATAGGGTAGATACGTGTACTCTCGACGTTTTAAAATTAGCACAAAGATATGTCGTTCAACAAGTAAAACTGCGATGGAGACAACTACACGCGAGCGATATACATGGTTTCATGGGGTTGCCTAGAAACCAAAGTTTCACCCTTGTTGGAAACCTCTGTACCCCCTATTGGTATCCCTCGAGTAGTACTGCATCAGACATAATCGGTACACAACCATCACTCCCACGTACCAACGGGTGTATCGAGAGTCCCCTAGGTTTCCTAAAATGAGCCCTAGATCAAATGATGAATGCTTGATTGTTATAGTGCCATCGAGAACAACACTTTTGAATATACTCTCTAGTACTTGGGTAATCAGGTAGTACGACTAAGGGTACAATCGAGCCTCCTTAGTTGGCTCCTTGAGATATTGTGTTGAGTATTATTGTTCAACCTCACACACATATCAAAGAGCTATAGAATAGGAAAAAACCTTGTCCATAAGCACCCTACAAACCCTGACATGGGGGAACATACCAGACAAGAAAAAAAAAAGATATTTTGGCCACACAACCTTGCCTCCTGCATTCTGGTTTTTGGTTGCGAAATTACTACACATTTTTGTCAGTTAAGAATTTGGACATTTTGACATTGCAATATTATTCAGATCGGAGTATAACTCTATAGGAGTAAAAAAATAAAACAAGTATGGGTCCTTCCTGCACCATTATTTGAGACCTATTCCATTGGATTCCTCTCTTAACCCTGATCGTAGTGGTACCTATCATTTTTAAGCCCTTTTTTTTAGTGGACTCGTCCCCTTCCTGACACCCTTATTTGGCACCTATCCCATTATATTATTCTCTTTGCATTGATCGTCGTGGTACCATTCCCTAGTAACCCCTTTCCTTTGTGGACCCACCCACCCCCTTTCCCCTCCCAATGGCCCACACCTGTAGCCAAGATTGGGAACAATGCCTCACTACCCTTGATAAAGTTAATGAGCAAACCAAAACTAAAATATATGCCCTTAATTCCAATATTGCTAGAATAAATTCATGAATTTCCCCACTCGAATCACTTTCCACATCAGTAACCCACTTGAGATCCATGTGTCAGCAATCCTAATAAGTAGTGAACAACTTGATTGCATTGTTTAAGAAAGCCTAAGATCCCTTCTCTTTTGCACCACCTTATAAACCCAAAGGGACTGAATCCTCCTATTCCACATCATTTCCTTACAACCACTTTCAGTGGGACCTGTATCTTCCTAGAGTGGAGGTGAAAAAATTTAATGTCTCAGATCCCACAGATGGGTAACTCAAATGGAACATTAATTCTTTTTGCACGACTTTACTGATGAGTTGGAAAATCACAACAGGTTGACTCTTCTCAAACTAGACAAACCTCCTTTATTCCATGCCCTAAACTCTCCTCTCCAACCCCTCCTCCCACTCCACTCAAGATATATAAATTGACTCAGGCATAAATGGTTGAACATGAACTCAAGGGCCTTTTCTATAATTGTGATGAAAAATATTTTTCAGAGAACAAGTATAAGGAAAAAAATATTTTTATGGCCACCTCTGAGGATGTTTCTGAATAAGAGGTAGATGATCCCCATGTGGTAGAGCTACCAGAGCCAACTAATATTACTTTTCCCTCTGACCCCCCAAAAGTCGAACCATTCATTTCACTAAATGCCCTCATTGGCTTCTCTGCTTCCCAAACCCTCAAGATAATTGGATACATTAAGCATCAGAATTTCATCATCCTAATTGATAGTGGAAACATTCATAATTTTATGCATACCCACATTGCCCAAGAAACCAATTTCTATATCTGTGCACTCAACAAATTTCAAATCATGATTTCCAATGGAGGTTCCATGAAATGTGGGGGGCATTGTGAAAATGTGCATCTCCAAATTGGTCAGTAAAACCTGAAATCTCATATGTTTTCTATCAATATGGGTGGTTCTGACATTGTGCTTGGTGCAGAATGGTTACGCACTCTTGGCCCCATCCTCATGGATTTTAAGGAATTAACCATTCAATTCTAACAAGAGGGAAAATAGCATGAGTTCCAAGGCATTACAACAGGATCCCTTGAGATCATCAATTCCCATTGAATGGAAAATCTCCTCAAAAAAGGTCATTTAGGAATTATTTCCCAAATCCATTATATTCAAGCAATCGAGGCACCCTTTGTGCATCCTGACCTTCAATCTATCCTCTCCAAACATTAACGTGTTTTTTCCACTCCCGGTGGACTTGCTCCTTCCCATGGTTTTCATGATCATTCCATTCCTCTTGTCATGGGCATGTCTTCCTCCTAGTTTTTTCCCTTATTGTCATCCTTTTGCTGAGGAGAATGAAATTGAGAAAATTGTTCAAGTATTGCTCGAAGAAAGTGTTATCCGTCCCATTACTAGCCCCTATTCTTCTCCTCTAGTCATGGTACTCAATAAAGAAGGAACTTGGTGCACATGTCCAAAATTTTGTGCCCTCAACAAACTCACCATCAAAGACAAATTTCCCATTCCTAACATTGATGATCTCTTGGATGAATTGAGCGGTGATCAGTTCTTTACTAAACTTAATATTCGTTCTGGCTACCACCAAAAACGTATGAAAGAGGAAGACATTCCTAAGAGTACATTTTGAACTCATGAGGGTTACTATGAGTTCTTGGTAATTCTCTTTGGCCTATGCAATGCTCCCTCCACTTTCGAAAGTCTCATGAATCATGTCTTCCATTCTTTTCTCCGTCATTTTGTCTTAGTTTTATTTGATGATATTCTCATCTATAGTAAAACTTGGACCGCCCATCTCTCACATGTGGATCAAGTTCTCCATCTACTCTCTCAACACCAAATTTTCCTCAAACAATCTAAATGTTCCTTTGTAGCCTCGAAACTGGAGTACTTGGGTCATATTGTTGGCAAGCATGGTGTATGGGTGGATCCTAAAAAAATTGAAGCTATGCAGGATTGGCCTCTCCCTAAAATTGTTAAGAGCTTGTGTGTTTTTCTGGGATTACTAGACAATTATGGCAAGTTTGTTCAGAAATCAATCCTGAATTATTTGACTCACTGCTCTCCTTAAAAATAATTATTTCACTTGGACTCCATCATTTGATCAATCCTTCCACACCTTGAAAGAGGGTATGTGCATGACTCTTGTCCTAACCCTTCCTAGCTTCTCAAAGACTTTTTTCCTAGAATGTGATGCTTCAGGGAAAGGAATTGGAAAAGTCCTCATGGAATATAGGAGGCCTTTAGCCTTCACTAGAAAACAAATTCAGAGAGACATTTGGGCCAATCAATTTACGGAAAGGAAATGTTGTCCATTATACATGTTGTGTATCTATGGTATCCTTATCTATTGGGGAAATGCTTCCAAATTAAAATTGATCATCAAAGCCTCAAGTAATTTTTTGAACAAAAAATTTCATCCTCGAAGAAACAAAAATGGGTGACCAAGATATTTGGATATGATTATGAGATAATTTACAAGAAGGGAAAAAAAAATGTGGTTGTTGATCCTCTTTCTAGGAAGTATGTAGAAGAAGGGTCCCTCTTTTACCTCTCTTTGATTGTACCATCTTGGCTCCAAGCCATTCGCCAGGAATGGCTGCAACACCCTAAACTTTCTCACCTGATCCAAAAATTGCAACACCATTCTCCAACTTCTCCAGGGTACTCTTGGAACAATGAAGAAATTCACTATAAAGGTTGTATGTATTTAAAAAAATAGTCACAACTTAAATCCATGATGATTTCTAAGCTTCATGTTTCACCCATAGCTAGGCATTCAGGGTTTACCAAAACCTATGAAAGGGTCAAGCGTTCTTTTTTCTAGGATGGTATGAAATAGGATGTTCGCACCTTTATGGTTGAATGTGATGTTTGTCAATGAAACAATGGGGGAAACAATAAAATCCCTACACACACTCCAATCGCTTCCAATTCCCCCTTCTATTTGGAGGGATATTTCTATGGATTTCATTGTTGGGCTACCTAAATCGGGAAATAAGTCATTCATCATGGTGGTAGTCGATCATCTTTCCAAATATGCTCATTTTTGTGCTCTTCAAAACCCATTCACAACCTCCACAATGGATCAATTTTTTGTAGACAATATCTTCAAACTGCATGGCATGCCTCATTCTATTATTTTTGACAGAGACCCAAATTTCACCAATAAATTTTTGGCAAGAATTGTTCGGGCTCCAGAGAACCCAACTGCATCTCAACACCACCTATCATCCCCAAAATAATGGACAAACTGAAGTTGTCAACAAGGGTTTGGAAACATTTTTGTGATGTTTTGCATCCGACAAAAAAAATTAGTGGGCTCAGTGGTTACCCCTAGCTAAATGGTGGTACAACACCTCGTATCATACAACTACTTGCATGACTCCTTTTGAAGCTATCTATGGCCAAAAGTCACCGTCGTTTCTCTCATACATGCCACATGTCTCAAAGGTTCATAAGGTTGACAAAAATATTATATTCAAGGAGGCCATTCTACATACCCTCAAAGAAAATTTTTCCCATGGCTCAAATTCACATGAATCAATAAGCATATCAAGTTCATTCTAAATGCCAAATTGTTGAAGGGGACCAGATGTTTCTTTGTCTTCAACCTTATAAGTAGAATTCGCTCAAATTTGAACATTGTTAGAAAATTGTTCCCAAATTTTATGGTCCTTATACAATTGTCAAGTGAGTGGGGTCAGTGGCCTATCAATTAGCTCTACCTAGTCATTTTAAGATCCATCCCATTTTTCATGTTTCATGCTTAAATAAAGTGATTGGCACTAATTAATAAACTCAAACTAGTCCCCTTGAGTTAGATGAAGAAGGTTCCATTTGGTTGTAGCCACAAGCAGTCTTAGACCAACGTGAGTGTCATCTATATTAGTGCACCTTCTAGGAAGTGTTAGTTCAGTGGAAAGATACAATTCTAGAAGATGCCACCTGGGAGCCGACCACCATCCAACAACAATTTCCTCATCTAAAACCTTGAGGACAAGGTTGTTCTTCAAGGGGGAGGGAATGTTAGGGACCTAACCTCCCTAACCCTTCACATAGGTAGAATAATATATTTTCCATATAATAAAGGCTGACATTAGTTAATAAGGCCTATTTAATAAATGTGAACAAGTCAATGTACGAAGACCTAATAGAAGCTTTCGCTTCTAGAAATATCTTCCTCTAAGATGTTCTTTAGAATATAGAATTAGTATATATAAGAGTAGTGGGCATGGGATATCTCTGTCCTAAGAATTATTGTAATAGAGATTTTCTCTTCTGTAGGTTTCCCCCTCGAAGAGGCAAGTGAACATTGTTTTCTTTGAATAGAGGTATTATTTATGGTATTTCTCTTCTCAATATTTTGTTGTTCCATTGATATTTGCTGAATATTCTTGTTTCTTCATATTATATTACATATGGTACTTTACACATTATGGATCATAGAGTTGGACATCATGGAAATAATAAGATATAGAGTAAGGCATACTTGAAATCATGGAATATGTAGGCTTAGATTGTGCTTTTTCTATGTTTTTGACATACTACAAGGTAATGTTACAATGGTGCATAAAAGTGTGTGTAAAATGAATATGAAATATACTAAAAGATATTTGAAATGGATGTAAGGGGAAGAAGGGGGTTATGAGTCCACAAGAGGGGAAGAGAAAATGAGGTCCATTGGAAAATATTCGCATGTCGTGTGTCAACTCAAGAACTCCCTACCTTTTGAGCATGTATCATTAATAAAACTCATCATCACCTTTAGCTTCTTTGTCCAAATAATAATCTCTTGGGTGTTTGGGTGAAGGACATATAAGGCTTGTGATAAAAAGTATACAATGTGAATTTTGAATTGAAGAGCTTCTTCCTTCTTCTCCCACTTCCATGAAACCAAATGTTCTTTCATGGTTGTGCCACCTCTAACTTGCACCTAGAAACCTTGAGCTTGTGAGCTTGTAGAGAGTGTAGAGAATTTAATGGTTTGGTGATTGGATTTGATAAGAAACTTATGGTTGTTGAGAAAGAAAAGGTTAGGTGATAGATATACACATATAATCCTATGTATATGTGATGAATAATCTCTACATTTGAGCCTAAGAATACCATTCTAATTCTTCCAAAGGGTGATTCAGTGACTTAGACTCTTCTTGCTTGAACAATTTCACTTGATAGGATGGATTCCATTAGGGAGTGAAAGCATAAAAAGTGAATTCCTAAGCTTTTGTTGTGAATGGACGAAAATAAGATATCCATGTCTAGATTGCATGTTGGTTGAAGTACTTAGAGGAACCTCAACTGATTGACTTCCTAGTGGATGTTTAGATTTGGCATAGTCATGATGCATATTGGGATGCATTAAGTGAGACCAAGGATACTTTTAAGGATGGAAATTTATCTCAGAATGTAGAAACCTTGGAAAATATTATTAGTCCTTAATATGCAAACTATAAAATGTTTAGAGATATTTTTGTAAAAATATTCAATTTTTTAAGGATTTTGTATATTTTATAGAAAAATTGGGCTATTTCTAAGGTAAAATGATTTTATTCTATAGAATTTGGGTGAATCACTTTTAGAAAAATGGAAATTGGTGAATATTGTTTTTGGAAAAAGAATGGAAAATTAGCCCATGGGTGATATATATCCCCTAAAATTTTCCTTCAGTGAGAGATAGAGCCTGTAAACAGTGCTTTTTTGTAGTTCCCTCATAACATGACTAGGTGTGGTATCCATAATGGCTATCTATAGATAGAGGTGAACAAATCCTAAGTAGTGAGTTTCATGGATAAAATTTTGAAAAAAATTAGTGAATCATGTCTATTTCATAGTGTAGTTATTTAAATCTCTAAGTTCTATTTTGAAGTTGAATTTTGCTCATAAGATTGGATATGAGTCCTCACAAAAATTAATGTAAACATGAGTTGATAATATACCCATTTTTAAATGATGTAATTCCATAAATATTTAGTCCATGAATTCATTTGTTGTTATGATTTTGTGCAAATGCTAAACACGTGAATACGTAAATGAAGATCTATATTTAAAAGAAAATTTGTGTTGATGTAGAGCTTATATTTATGCATTCAGTTACATTAGTGATTAATTTGGGTGTTGTTCAATGCCCCTTTTTAGTAATCTAAACACTTAATGAATGACCCTTTTTTGGCTGTCAAAAATAACTGGAGGGGAAATCGGCCTTTTTGGCTTGAAATCCCATAGGAATAATTTTGAATTGATGGAATCTCATACATTAGATGTTAACATTGCAAAATATGGTTACATTAGGAGAATTTAGGGTTGTTGAATTGATTTCTACACAAAAAAAAACTAATCTCATCAACACAAAATTTGTAATTTTATGTAAAGATCATCTGGTCAGATTTTGATGATATGAAACTAAAAAATGTTGAATTTGTAAAATGTTTATCCTTCTTCCCCATTTCTGTACCTAATTGGAGCCTTGAAAAGTTAATGAAAAGCATTTGAGATATGACTAAGTGGAAACTCAATTGTGAGCTTAGAGAATATAAATAGGCACACCACACTTTTGTACCATAAAATGGTTATTTCCTATCTAAGGTGCAATAACACTATGTCAAGGAAAATTATTAGTAGGACCTTAATTCTCCACATCAATGAAACCTAGTTAGAGTTGATGTTCTCTATCTGATTACACAAAGACTCCATTTATTCCATCTCTTAAAATTAATAATAATGGTACATCATTTTTTTTTCCAAAGAAAACTTTGTGAGATCTTCCCCTTTTCCTTAGAATATCGGGATTGAGGGTGACTCAATCACAAGACATAAGCTTAATCTATGTGTGTTACGAATTGGTCCTTTTCTACCTGCTAAAAATAATAGTAAGGAAAATCAGTATTTTTGGCTTAAAATCTAACAAGAATAATTTTGGATTGATGGAATTGTAAATATAATATGTTAATATTGCTTGTAATAGGGGTATTTGAGGGCATTGAATCCATTTATGCATTAAAAACAACAATTTAATTAATCCAAAATAGCAATTTTGGGAAAGACTACCTAGCTGAATTATGGTGATGGAAAACCAAAAAAGGTTGAAAACATAGAATGATATCCTTCTTCCCAACCATAATAGCAACTGGTAACCCTAAGGGATTAACCACATTTGAGCCTATGACCCGTGACCTCCCCATTGACAACATGCCATCGATGAATGGTTTAACTAATTAAACAAACCCTTGAAGTTAATGATTCATCATATTTTTAACCCTTCCTTATAAATTAATATATTTTTAATTTTTTAATTAATATTCCTTACAATATTATGGTAAAAATTTATTTGAGTGAGCGGGAGGAGCAATGTTGTATCATACTTCTAGTGAGCTAGGGGAGTAGTATCAATATTAGGTATAATGATAATGGGTGTCAAGGTACCTTGTACATTAGGGTAAGTGTGAATGAATGAGATGACATTGAACACTTGTAGAATCCATTGATTAGGGGACATAGGGGACATTGATGTATTCCCACTGTCAATAGTGAGGGAACCTTCCATTGATGATTGTAATATCCAAGGTACTAAATAGACTCTAGATCCTGATCCTAGGGAAAATGCGCTAAATTCGATGGGAAGAGATCTACTGGATGGAGGGCATTAAGACATCCCCCATCATCCAACATGAGGAACAATAGAAGGCCAAATATTTTGAAGGAATAAAAAAAAATATTGGATGGACACACCATCATGTATGTCTCTCGCATGCACCAGATGGAATAGCACACAAAATATACTCTCTGAGCAATGACCATTAATGAAAATCACTAGCAAGGGTGAGGAATTCCAATAATGAGAAAAATGGAACCCAAGGTATTACACGAATCCCAAAGTGTGAATATAGGTCTTGACATTGAACACATGAAAACTACTTAGCCAATTACTAATGATGGAATTCCATCTGGTGAGTGCAAGGTAACTTATCAATGATGTAAATAGGACCAGGGTGCTACTCTAGGTCAAACTCTCAGAGCAACATGTAATAGTCAATAAGAGTTGACCCCTTAGAAATAAGTCAATGGGGACCTTCCATATCGACACACGTATAAGACAAAGATTATTATTTATTCTGAGAAGTACTTGAAAATAGGAATGTTGACATGAAAATTCAAGAGTTCTAAGGAGTGGCCAATGCATGCTAAAACTTTCCTTGAAAGAAACATGACACAAAAGTCATTTTGGCAGCATAGAATCAAGAATGAACAATGACATAAGTGTTATAGCCTTAATTTCGACTGTACATTGTTAGAAGGGACACAACAGAAAATGCAAAATAAGACACAACACTCAACTCAAGGATTATATCATTTTTGAAGGATTTCATTGGTCACATATGAGATGACTAGTGACATGTCACTTGACACCTGTTCACAACAAGAAACACCCTTAACAACCTTCTATATTTGTGGAGTATAGAAATGATAAAGTGAGGGATGATTTGGTTCTCCGTGGCACGAGCCTTGGAATTCACAAACTCTAGTCTCCATTGGTCTCTATAGGATCTAGAAGCTTTCCCAAGAATGTTCCAATAATCTAGATAAAGAAGGAAAATCTTGAGCATGAGGAGGAATACTCATTTGTAGAGTTGTGATGTCCAAATACATAGGAGCTTCTCCATTATACATTAGTTGTAGTTAGGTTTCATAGCTTGGTTGAAGAGCTAAGGAGGAGCAAGGAGCAAGGGGAAAGGAGTGCATCTACACTAAGAGGTAGTTACGTTGGTGTACTTTTGTCATTTGAATTAATAGATCATTGGTTTTCCCCTATGAATATTTGTATCTCATGCACGAATGTTCGGATATGATTTATTCTTTCATATATTAGGTTAGATCCAACCTATATGTAATATTCTAATGCTAATAAGAATAGTAGGAAGGCATTTTTTTTCATTTGTGTGCAGGTAGCAGGTTGAAGAATCTTGGAGCTAGATCTCTAGGACTACATCAGCCAAGGATATGCAAGGAAAACCTTCAGGAAAAGGTATTCCATTCCATCAAATATTGGTATAAATATGAATTTGATTGCCTGTTGCTAAGGAAAGAGATAAAAGTCTATCCCACTATCTATCTAGGATCAATAGGAAAATCTTAGGGAAATCTTACTATCCACCTATGATATTTTCTTTCTTACAGAACTTACGACTCCAATTTTGTTATGGAGAATACTTAGATCTTACTTGATTTAGATGGATTTCAAATTGGTTGAATGGATCTCCCTCAATGAGCTCTCGAAGTCCAAGCTTGGATGAGGGTTTCTCCACCAATTCTCCACTCACCTCTCTTTGCAAAAGAGAAATGATCATTTTACCATGGTAAGTTTGTTTTTATAAGTTTTTGGGTGATAAAAAAGCCTTTTTCACACTGATACCAACTGAGTGGATTCAAGTTATTTTTTATTTAATGAGATTATTTTCATTTTAAATGTCATTTTCTTAATTAAAATTGACCATAGATGATTTTAGGGGCTAAATTTCGCCAATGGGCTAATTTTCCATTTTTTCTAAAAACGATTTGCCAAAATTCCATAGAATAAAATTATTTTACATTACAAATCACCAAAATTTAATAAAAACTATATAAAATCCTTAGAAATTTGAATATTTTTACAACACTATCGCCAAACATTTTACATTTTGAATATTAAGGACTAGTAATATTAGCCCATGTTTCTACATTTTAATATAAATTTCCATTATTAAAATCATCCATGAAATTGACCCTGACATTTAGTTTACATGTTTTGATAGGATGATAGGGAATTAATTACGAAAATGGTGACTTCCACTAATCTTGAGGTACGTGTTCCCAAATTTTCATATAGGGATAAGTTCTTCCCTACATCCACATTTTGCATTATTTACCATCTGTTTTTCCATCACAATGCCTTAGGTTCAATTCCATTAGGTTGTGACAATAGGAACTCCTTTTTTTGCATGTCGCAACTTGTCGATAGTGCCTACCCTCCATGGGTTCCCTAGTTAGCACTCAAATTTCTATTTGGTACCCATGTTGCAATTTCCTGTATTCCTAGGAACCCTCCTATAGCCCTGCCATGACTTGGTGTTGAGACTCATTTTCTTCTCTTCATTTATATTCTGGCCATTTCCCGAGGGGTTTTTTTTTTTTTATGTTTCTTTGTGGTCTCTTATGCATTTGTTGCTTGTGTCATTCACTCCCCACTGCATTTTCATTGTCCCAGATTCCTCTTAAAACAATTGCAGTATCCCTTGACCACCCACCACTTTCATTATTTGGCCTCTGTTTGCATCCACCTACCCATGGAGAGAACCATTGTTAAGAGTGGACCTCACTTTCCAATACCATTTGCAGTCATGTTGCTTAAGTCAGTTTCATGCACTTGGAACATAGAAGCATGTTATTAAGCCACTCGTTCTCACCAAACGAGCTAACTTTTACCCCTTTTTCATGCTCGTTAAACCATGAAAAAGGAACTTTCGTGTATCCTTTTAACTCTTTTTTAGATTCGTTAAAAGACACAAAAAATACACCTTTTGAGTATAATTTTAACTCTTTTTTGGGTTCAATAGAACTAAACAAAAAATACACTACCAAACACACTTTTATTTCTCTTTTGCACTCGTTAAACCATGAAGGAGACGAAAAATGAGGGTTTTTTTTAGCATTGATCTATTCCCAAAATGGAAACATCAATTGAGTCACCCTTGAATATGGCACATGTTTGAGTCATCATATTACAATTAGGTTTTATCTTGCCTGGGATCCATCCTAGTAATATGAGTCACATACACTCCTCCAACTAGTTGCTCTTCCAATAATCATGGAGAGTGCTTCAATTCCTCCTGTGTTGTTGCACTATATTCGTCTAGCTCTTGAGTCTTGCTACCAATTTACCATTATGTCATGCTATATATTCAAGGGAAGTTTAATCCTGAGTCAACCATCTACTGTTTTGTTTACTTTCTGAGTCAACCATCCCCGTGTCAGTTGTACTTGGTGATTCTGTCCCTTCACATCATCTATTGATGTATTTTTCGTGTTGATTGATGGGGGATACATGGATCTCTTCCTATTGAATTCAACAAATTATCTAGGAGAGGGATCTAGAAACCAACTAGTACCTTGGAGCTTGTATTCCTTAGTGGCAAGACTTCTCGCAATCAAAAATGGGTTTTCATCATTGACTTATGATCAATTGATTCTATGAGTGTTCAACATAAAATCCTTTATTCACACTCACTATATTGTACTATGTACCTTGGGGTCCATTTTCATCATTGTTGGGTCCTCTCATGTTTGTTAACGGAATACATCAATGGTCGGTAATCAGATGATTTCTACCATGCTCAACATAAACTCATTTATTCTCATGTTGTAGAATCATACCATCAAGGTTTGGGACAAAGACCTTGGGTTTGGGGCCACATCCTTCATTCACAATACCCCTCCCAAGTTGTGATGGAGTATATCACTTGTATGAGTAGTTTGAAGACTTCAGGGGCACCCTTCTCCATGCTTGTTGTCTTGTTGATGCATATGTTGTGACATGTATCCACATTGTATTTGTTCATGGCTATGATCTTATTGATGACATGAATCCATCATGTATTCTTTCATGGCCATGGTCTTTCATTTCATGTCATGAATCTGTAGTGTTAGTTTTGGCGACCATGCTTTGATACTTTTCAAATTCTGAGTATGTCTACCTTGGGGATGGTCTATATATTTATTTATTCTTGGTGTTTGATTACAGGTACTCTTTGATCTCCATGCCTCTTTTCTCTCTCTTCATGCTACCTCACTTTGATGAACATTTATTTCTCATTGTCTCTTCTAATCCATGATATGGATACACCATCATGCAAAGAACTACTCATTATGAGAAACACTTTATGTTGTTGAGGGGTTGACCGTGTGTTGTATTGATGTTTGACTCATGAGGAAGTAGAGAAGGTTCTGAATGAATGTCAGAGTGGAGTGTGTGGTGGTCACCTTTCTACATTGGAAATAACTCAGAAGATATTGCACATAGGATATTTGTGTCCTTCTATTTACAAAGATTTCCTTGATGCGGTCAAGAAATGTCATCCTTGTTAGGTGTTTATGAAAAATATGTACATGCATCCTGTTATAATTCTATAATTTATAGGATCAACTGGTGACTGAAATTTTTTATCCTTCTATTGTTTCTGCTGTCAAGTGATTTTTCATTATGCAAATAATTTGAGAAAAAGAAAAGAAAGAAAAAGAATAAAAGAGGGCATAAAAGAAATTGAATAGAGCCCCATGCTATAACAATGACTTGGTTCATACAGTTTAAACATGGCCAAGTCCTTTAAATTGATGTTGATAGGAGTAGTGAATAAACTTGGCTAAACTGTTTAAACTTAGCCAAGCAAATTAGGTTAGCTAGTGAATAAATTTGACCAAACTGACTAATCTTGGTCAAATAACCCCAGGATAGAGTAATTTCTTAGTCCAACAATTTAATCTGGGCTAAATGTCATAGGTTTTTAGGTTAGAACATAGGTTAGTTTGCTTTATCTCAATAAAACATGCATAATGATCGATGTTGAACCCTATCTTTGACATTTGAAAGTTGAATGTCTAACCCCATGGTGATAAAAACAGGGAAAGCTTGGACAAACCCACTTAAAACGTTTATCCTAAGTTTTCAGAGAAAATATAACTTTGCGATCACAGAGTAAAAACAACGCATAAATGAACGACTGAAGAGAGAGCGCCCAGATCTACGGTTGACAAGTCTTTCCGGACCCCCCCAACCATTCTACCTTTAACGCTAAGGGGGGGTCTGGAATCATGTATAAAGAAGGCGCACATCTCAACAGTTGAGGCACCGATGCATAGATCCACGGTCAAGATTGAATTCCGGACCACCCCGAATGTTTTTCTTTTAAGGGGGGGGGTCCAGAATTATGGTTAAACATCGCGCTCAGATCTATGGTCCAGCGGCAGGCGGACCAATGGATAGCTGATGATCTTTTTTGGACCCCCCGACTGGTCTTCCTTTAACGATGGGGGGGGTCCGAAATGTAGTGTTTTCTTTGGTAGGTCCCCTTCTCTACGTGGCAGAGATCCATTGGTCCAAACTCCCACCGCTTACCATTTTCTGACATACCCCCGTCACCCCATGACATCATTCACCACTTGTTCCCCTAAGAGGTCATATCCCATTACTTTGTTAGTCCATTCCCCCTGTTCACCCGTTACAAGTCCCTTCACCATGGTCAAGTCCCAATCAACTCCCTCCATGTCACTTAGTCATATTTTTCATTCATTGTCACCTGCCATCTCACACTCCAAATGACCCGTTGGAAATTTATTACAGGCTAACCTATCCGTTAGCCTGCTGAGCTGTCTCCCGTGCCCAACGGGTATCTGTTTGCTCAAAACTACCTTTACCCTTCATTCCCCCATTATTTACCCTGTCGCCACACCAGAGAATATTTTTTCGCATTTTCCTCTCTATTTCAGTCAGTTGTCCAAAGCCACAGTCGTCCCCACTAACTTTTTGTTTTACTTGTAGGTATTTTGACAGTGATGGTGCCAAAATTAAAGAAAGAAGAAGCCAATGGAAATCCTTTCCTCCCGCCTCCTATTGATCTCGACAAGATTCATTTGGTTGATAAAGATCATTTAATCGCAAATACCATATTCGAATTTGACTTCGCATATTTACAATCATGGCTAAAGGAGATTTTCTTGGCCCAGAGTGATGAAATTGGACTCTGGGAATCAAACCTTCCCCTGTATCTTTTCCCCTAGGTTCACCATTTTCCCGAATTCACCCTCAAATGCCAGGCCCACTACATTCCCGACCAAAGAGCCATAGTATCTTCATCAGGAGAAAATCTGTTTTTTATTACACCTGAAGCCATCGATCAGATGATGCAGATACCTAGAGTTGAATCCTCCTCCCCTTTCAATCTTGAAGTCATCACAAAACTATACCAGAAACTATCATTCCCCCAAAGAGCTCAGATTTTCAAGCTTTTTCTCCCACAGGCTTCTCAACTCCCCAAGACAAATCCCCCATATCCTTCCTCCATGTTCTCAGCAGAGATGATTTTAAGGATGGAAATTTATTTTAAAAAGTAGAAACCTTGGCGAATTTTAGTAATCCTTCATATGCCAATTATAAATGTTTAGCAATATTTTTGTAAAAATATTCAAATTTCTAAGGAATTTATATAGTTTGTATAAAATTTTGGCTATTTTTAAGGTAAAATAATTTTATCCTATAGA
>SNQJ01S0017830.1:51989-66705 GCA_010110895.2 Picea sitchensis | reverse complement strand
TCAAGATGATCATGGAGCAGAATGCGCAGTTGAAGGAGATGGAAACATAATTGGAAAAACTATTGAAAGAGAAGGAATAATCAAAGCCTATGGAATTCATTCCATTGAGCGCAGTTCCTCTCACAGGAGTAAGCACAACATCTATAGCAGAAATTCCCTCAGCAACTCCACTGACAGTTTTGGAGAAGACAGTAGAATTGAAAAAATCCATGGAAGAGATGAATTTGAAAGAGACAGAGATTAGCAGACTTAAAAAGGAGGTTGAGAACCTTCAGGAACTCAAGTCTTCTTACCAAGTCAGCTACTCCAAGGAGAAACAAACATCAGACAAGCTCAAAAAATAATTGCAATAGCTTCAAAAGCAAACAGTGGCAGGAAAAACACTTGCTGAGGTCAAGGAAAATGTCTGGATGGATATCACCAAATCCATAAATGAAATATGGCGTATGGTACAAATCATGTTCAAGCAGAATGAACTAGTGCAAAGAAGAAAGCAAGTGATTGAAAAGATAAGAGGAGAATTGGGAGAGATGCCCGCAGAAGCCACTGAGATCATTAAATTCCTAAATTCAAAAACCAGAGAAGAGTTAGAGGAGTTGAAAATTGAAGATAGGACAGAAACCATCCTCAAGGTCAAGAGGGTCCTGACCAAGAGAGGATTGATGATACAACTGGAGGAAAAGGTTCAGGCTATGGACATAGGAGTGAAAATATTTTTCAGCAAAATTGAAGCTCTGCAGAAGAAAGGCCTCCCTGGCTTAAGGGTCATAAATGACAAGTTAATGACATTGTTTGATTATAAAAAGAAACTAGCCACTGTGGCTAAAGATAGTTTGAAATTCTCAGGAATACATGGCAGTATCACAGGCAAGGCATTCTTAGAAGCTTTCCAGTCAGACATCAGCATACAACATGAGATCCAGTACATTTTCATCATCAAGCCAACTTTTTCCAAATATACGGAGATGGATGAAGTATACCGAAGATTGCTCAAAGTCAGCGTTCCCAGTAACCTTCGATGGGAAGAGTTATGCAATATGATCGACTAAGAGCTGAGGTCTCCAAGCCTAGTCAGCTATCCAGTCATATGAGGTCGTGCAGAGGCCTCACCAATGGTTTACCCCAGAAATCAGCATGAAGTTTCAACACATCATCAAACAGTTCCTGAATTTTTGTATTTTGTTGAGTTAGTTAGCTAAATTTAGAACTGCCATGTCCTGATCTTTAATGACAGGATCGTATGTAATTTTTTATTATAAATACTTTAAACTTTGAAGTACCGAGGGTTGATCTTTACGCCCTGTAATATAGAAAGACTGTAATTTTATCAAGATATCTTCCAGTAATATAAAGAGATGTTTCATAGGATTCTCGTGTGTTATTCATTGGTGATGTTTTCTTTTCTATGTTAAATGTTTCTCTCTCAGTTGTCATATTGTTTTCTAATCTAATCTTTTAAAGTAGTGCATGTTGCAGGATTTATCTTTGTATACCCTGTTTCGGGCTTTGAAAGATTTTAATGTTTATCTTTCTGATATTACAGTGAAGAAATTCTTAAATGCTTCTTTATTTTAATTGATATTCTCATCTTTTCTGCTATTCATCATTTTACTGCTAAAGAATCCAATGTATATATTATCTTTCCCTATGAAAAGAATCTCTTAGTTTCTGTTTAGATTTCTATATTTATAATACAGACCCCATACCCCAACAGAGTCATAAACTCTTTTCATCCAACTTAACAAAAACAACAACAAACCATGTCAATCTTATTCTGTTTAACTAGCCTAATATCTCAAAGTTAAAACATCGCTAAATCATATAGAGAGATCCCTCTCTGAAGATGGTAGGGATAGATTCTAGTTTTGAAGTGGTTGGATAAAGTTACCTCTTGTAAATTTCTTCTACTTTGACAACATCTGGGAATTTACAAAGCGATAACACATCCATTTCCTTTATTTTTGGGTGTCATCGTTGGCCCCCTTGCAATATGGGGAGTTTATTTTATGACATGTCATCCAGTTTCTTCAAAAGGTGACAAGTATATTGTTGTTGTTGTGGACTAATTCACTAAGTGGGTTGAATTTATGCCTACATTAACAAATGGAAGTGAAATAGAAACCTTATTCATATTCAACTAGATCATCGCTAGGTTTAGAGTTCCTAGAGAAATTGTCATGTACCACAACTCTCATTTTTATAATAGAATGATGACAATGTTAGTAGCCAAATTAGGGTTGAAGTGAGAACACTCATCTTGATACTATATTCAAGTGAATGGACAACTAGAAGTTGTCAACAAGTTTTGAAAACCATTTTTCAGAGGATGATAAACAAAAATAAATCCAATTGGAACTTAATTAATTTTTTGGCACTATGGGCATACCACCTCATCAAGACTACTACAAATTTCTCTCAATTGTAGCTTGTGCATGGAGTGGAAGCTGCCTTACTGATTGAATGTGAAATTCCCTTGTTGAAATTAACTATTGAGATCCTACCTAACACAAAATCTAAGGAAGAACGCCTTATTTACTTAGAATGACTTTAATAACACCACATGAATTCTATTTCCATGAACAAGGATTATAAAAATTGTTTTTAGGTTGAATATGACAAGTTTTTATATCCTTGAGTATTATTTGAAGGAGATGTGGTGTTGGTTTATGACCAAGATAAATATTCCTTAGGGGTAGGAAAGTTCAATCCTATGTGGAATGGTCCTTACTTTGCTAGCATGTTCTTAGTAATGGAGCTTATAAGTTACAGGATTATGACAATAATTTTTTGAATGAGCCCCACAATGGGTTCTATCGTAAGAGGTATTATGCCTAGACAATAATCTCTGGGAAATACTATTTTACATGTTGTATATAAGTATTTTCTACTTTGTTTTTGTTTAATTTTTTTTTTGTCTTTGATTATCATTATTGTGCTCGATTGGGAAATGTCGTCAGATTCACTTGTATACATGGGATTTATGGACAATGATAGTCATCACACTTGGAATGTGGCTTCTACAACTTGGGTGATTTATTCTCCCACAGACCAACTTGTGAATTCATGAGGTATTTGTCTGGGTCCTACTGTAACATCCCCACTTTTAATTGCTGATTTAGTGATGTATATTGTAAATACGATATATGGTCATGGGCCCAACGATGTAATATGTTAACAATGTATATCAAAAATTTAAAAATAAAATGTATCTTCGATTGCAGATGGACACACATGTAGTCATGGAGGATAAGATTCCACAAGAGAGGGGGGTCCAGTGGGGGAATTATTCATGTCTATTAATCCCAAGCCATATCTCTAAAATTATGTTTTTATATGAATCTTATATTTTTCCTTTTTGAGTGTTTCAAAGCCCCAATCATTGAATACATATAAAAGGGTTGGTGTGACAAGTCACCTCACATAGTTATTGAGAGCATGGGGCTAAGTACAATCAACATTGGCTAACGTGAGAGTCAACTTGCATGGGTAAAAGGAAATTAGAATGGGGAGAGAAGGAAATTTTTAGAGCTTTGGAAAAGGAGAGAAATAGAGTTCTGAGTGATGGATATTGAAGACAACCATAGTGGGCATGTAATATGGATTGTTGGAGTTGTAATTTCATCGAGAATTTGACTTTAGGCCTATGAGGAAGATTATGTGCAAGAATTTGCAAAGTGAGCAAGTAAGTTGTTGTGAAAATTCGCGTTGAAATTGTAAATTCCTTGAGTCCACGATAGAGATATTTCCTAGCAAACCTATGTTGGAGCCCTAAAGGGAAGTGGGATATCCTAAGGGATTGTGTGGTAGAAAAGGGGGTCCCATTCCTTGGGTTGTGCAGGTTGAGGGGAAAAAGAGTTGGTGGAATTGAATGGATGTAGGAATTATCTTGCTGCAAGGGGACAATATTCAGCCTTATGAACCACCTTGTTCTTATGGATTCATAGCCCCATCTCGAGGGTGACTTGCTATCGAGAACTAGAGAAAAAATTCTATAGATAGGTGGAACATCTATCCTCTACAACCAGTTTCATATTTTCAAAAATAAGTGATCATATTCACTATGTTTATTTTTTGTTAAATGCGGAGTTCAATTGTTGTGCACTTCACTATAAATTTTTTTGCTATTTACGATTTTATGTTGTGTATAAATGTTACATTTTAGTAGGTGTATTGTATGTTTGAATGTTTCTATGCATGCTTAAATAATATGACATTAATGAATTTAAAAGTGTTGTTAGTTGCATGAGTTTGTATGACATGTAATTGCATGCATGTTTTCCTTCAAATTGATAAGTTAGTTGATTTAGTTAGTAGAGGAATGCAACAAAGGAATTGGGTATGTTATATAGTGGTATCAAAGATTTTAGTTCAACACCAGACTTGTATGGGCCAAGACTGGTGCGGATTTAACAAATTCACTATTATAGGGTATCCAATTTTGTGAATTTGGGAAGAACAATGAATTTAGAGTGAAAATTCACAAATTTCAAGTGAAATATGCATGTATTTTGGCAAAGGGATGCCGAATTGAAATTCACAGGGTCAAATTCGGCCATGAGAAGTTAATTCTATAGCTCCCATGACAACCAAAAAATAAAAGAACATTTTGAGCCGAAAATGAAAAAATTAGAAAAACTATTAAATTTTCTAAAATTATAGTTTTTGGGGATTCTTGAAAAATTATGTACAAATGATGATGTGGATTGTATCAATAACATGCACTAACAATGTCCACATTGAAAATTCTAGGGTGGAAAAAGGCATAGGTCACACCATGAAGTTTGGTGAACCAACGATCCAGATAAGATTTGATCTTGAAATCAATTGTTCAGATTCATCCTAGATTTGAATGACTTTGCCAATATGACAATTTTTTTAACTCACTGAAATCACAAATTCCTTGGATCGACGATGTAATAATTCTTAAGTACACCAATGAAGAATATTTGAAGTTGTAGAAGATTCTCATAATTCAACAAAGTTGGAGAAATTTTTAGTTCGCTAATGAAGAAAATTTGAGATCACTGAAAAAGATGTTTTTCAAAGTACTCCGAAAAATAAATGAAGTTTTTCCAAGTTCAACAATGGAATTTTTTTGGCTACCGCCGAAAAATACATTTTCTAGAGTTTTCCAGAAAAGAAATGAATTTTTTCTAAGATCGTCGATGGGAGTTTTTTCGAGATCATTGAAAAAGATGTTTTTCAGAGTTGACCGAAAAAGAAATGAAGTTTTTCCAAGATCACCAATGAATTTTTTTCAGAGATTGCCAAAATAGACGCTTTTCAGAGTTCACGGAAAAAGAAATGAAGTTTTTCCATGATTGTCAATGGAATATTTTTGGAGATTGCTGAAAAAGATGTTTTTGGAGTTCATTGAAAAACAAATGAATTTTTTCCAAGATCGCCAATGGAATTTTTTTGGAGATCACCAAAAAATATGTTTTTCATAGTTCGTTGAAAAAGAAATGAAGTTTTTCCAAGTTCGTCGATGGGAGTTTTTCAGAGTTCGTTGAAAAGACATAAAATATTTTGGTGGTTTCCAAAGTGAATTTTGCAAGTTGCTAATGGAGACGAGTTTTTCAAACCACCGAAGGTAGTATTTTTCAATCCATTGAAAAGAGGATTTCAGGGTGTGTCGATAAAAGGATTTTGGCATCTACCGATGAAAGAAATTTGGTGACCGTTGAAAGAAGAAATCCTCAATTCGTTGATGAAAGAAATTTTTGGATCATTAGTAGAAGAATTCTTCAGTTCAGCAATGAGGATGGTGACATGGCTGAGTTAAGGGTTGTAAGGTGGACATAAGTGCCATGTCAGAAGCCACATTCCATGCCATGTCAACTGGATTGCCACATCAGTAAGATGATGGTTTTAATTTTAAAAAACAATTTGGAGCCAAAAACTTGTTTTATCGATAACAAAAGAAGGTTAAATCAGAATCCAATGAAATTTAAAGGGTATGCCTGCAACGAGGAAGGATACAACAATGTTAGTAAGGGCCACTAGACATTTCTTTTTAAAATTTCTTGAAAATGCAAATTAGTGGTTTTAAGTAATGGAGTGGTATTCTTTGAAAGAGGGTCTATTATGGATGAAATTTTTATAGTGATTCCAAAAAATAGAGATGAAGATACCTAGTTGGGATAAGGGCATAATTCCAAAGGGTTTGGAGTGGAGGTGCAAAATTAGGCCCAAAACCACTATTCTCAGACATGTTTTGGAGATTTTTGAAATATTCAAAGGAGGAAATGAGATCCCAGATCGCAAATTTGAAAATTTTTATTTAGTTGACATCTTACCTCCTCAATAAGCGAGACAAATTTGTCTTGAGGAATTTTTTTCCACTTTTTCTCCTTTTGGGAGATAGATAATTTTGGCTAAAAAATTCTGTCAATTTTGGCTAAAACATTCTACCAGTTTTGGCTAAAAAATTCCAATTTTCGAGAAAATGTAAAAAGTGTGAAGTTATCAATTCCATATTTATACAGAGTTTGACTGAAACATCATATTCAAAATTTGAAAGTTGTTGTGTGTTCACAATCATAAATCCTTCCTATGTTCAATATAAAAGTTTTCTTCGTTCCTGACATAGTTTCTGCTATAGATGGCAGAATTTGGTATCTTAGATAGATTTCACCAGTGAGAATAAGGCATAATTGAGTAGAAATGACAAAATTCATAAAGTTATAAATTTTAGTTCAGAACTTAGAATGAGGCATGGATGCAATTGTTGGAAAGATAATTCATAGGAAAATGTGTCTAAATAATTAGAATCTATTTCAATGCATCCATACTCTTCATACATTTAGATGAAGAATGAATTGTAGCCTAATTAATGAAATATTTTACAATATGCATAGTTTTAACAGTAATCGTTGCATGCACATTTTTGTAGAGTTAGAGGTAAAAAAAAACATAATTGGTTCCAATATGAGGACTAGAAATATGGAGGATGCCTAGGGATCTTACAACCATGAGCATGATATTGGAGGTTTACATATCAACTTAGGACATGCAGAGACTGAGTCCAATGGAAATAGAAGCAAAGTGTATCACATGGAGTTGGTTAATACTATGAGAAGCTTGTAGAAAAAAGTGAAAATATACACAAATGACAATGAAAGGTTGATAAGAGATCAAGAGGAGGAGAAAAAAATTAACACTCAACTGCTACAGAGTATGAATATGTTACAAAGACAAATCAATAAATGTTCTAGCATGAAACAAGAAACCAATGCAAGACATGCAACAACATCCAGATATCATGATATGAAGTATGACCATTTTAGGGGATCTAGGTACTCTAGGAGTTCTAGTAGAAATCATCTTTCACCAGGACACTCAATTATAGAGCATGTGCACATTTAGAATCAAAGAGTATCCCAAGTGTGTCCTCTGTCAGAAATTAGAGGAGGAGGCATGAGTCAGATATTTTTCAAGGAGAGATTGGGAAGATCAAGACACCACCATTTGATGGAGATTATAGAAAGGTTGAATATTTTGAAGCCTAGTTGTTGGGCATGAGAAAATATTTCCAGCTACATAATTATTCATCTTCAAGGATTTCCATATGTCATCTTGAGTGGAAGGCTTCCATGTTGTGGGACTAGCTAAAGAAAGTCGAGCATATTGATGAGAAGAGAATTTCCTAGAAGCATTTTAGGAAATATTTCTACCAGTGGTACTTGTCAGAGCATTATTATGATAAGAATATCCAAGAATTATTTGAGTTTAAGCTAGGAAACATGACTTCAGAGGAGTATGAGAAGAAATTCCTGAAGCTTCTAAGGTATGTGGACTTCATCAAGAATGACAAGGTTAAAATATAGAGGTTGTTGAATGAGTTGTAATCATTTCACAAAGGTAAAATCCAATTTTATGAGCCCAAGACTTTAGAAGAAGCCACGAGGAAGGATAAGTACTTGTATGAGCAGAACAAGGGAAGGAAAATTTTTTGAAAGGCCTATGATGATAAGAAGAGAGGCAAGATGGATAAGAGAAAGACGGGATTCAATACACCTTTCATCATGAAAAAATATCAAACGCATTAGAAGGATAGACATCACAAGGTGAACATAAAATGATAGATTCCTTGGGGAAGAGTTCAAGACAACATCCCATGAAGTGTTGGGGATGTGAAGGAGACCACTTGTGTAATTATTTCCCTCATAAAGGATATAGGATGAGGATTGTACATAACATCCAAGAAACGGATACAGTGGAGGAAGTGGGTAGGAGCATGCCAAGGATTTATGCAACCTTGGACAATAGAAAAATAGACTACCAATCCTACATGATTGAGGTAGAATTTAAGATTGATAATCATCCCATAGTTATTTTGATTGATTTTGGAGATATTCATAGATATAAAAATCCAAATATAATTGAAAGGTTTAAATTGAATAGAAGTAAGCATGAAAATTCTTGGTTGGTTCAACTATCCACTAGAACCAAGAGGAAAATCAATGAACTTGTCAACTAGGATTTCCCAATAAGCATGAGTGGAGTTAGGGCTAAGGAATAATTGAATATTATACCACTTAGGTCCTATGATTTCATAATTGGTGTGGATTGGTTAGACACGAATCATGTTATACTATATTTATTCAACAAGGATTTCACATGCCTTGATGAGGAAGGGAATTCAAGGATGGTGCAAGGTATTCTAAGACATATATATGTCAAAGAGATTTCAACATTGCAACTAAAAATAAGTTTCCCAGGGACTTTTGGGTGGAGCTAGTGTCCTGAAAATACGTTTCCCACTACCTGGTGTTTTGCACATCCTAGGATTGGCCATAAATTTGATTTTTGTAAGAAAAATGGACGATGCAGGGGTAAAAACAATATTTGAAAAGTAAACTTGCAGGATGGTTCGAGGAGAAATGGTGTTGTTGAAGGGAGTTCGGTTTGGAACTATGTATAAGATACAAGGAAGCACTATTAGTGATGGGTGTAATAGTTGCATTGTTCCTGATATTGGAGTTGAAGAAAAAATAACTCCTATAGTCTCTAGAGAAAAGGTTATGCTATGGCATCAAAGACTGGGGCATATCGGAGAGAAGGGTATTTGACTAATACATTGTAAAGGTATTGTTGAAGGTATGTCTAACTGCTCTCTGGATTTTGATTTCTGTGAACATTGTGTATATAGGAAGCATAATCAGGTAAGATTCCCCTCTGGTGCAACAATGGCAGAAGGAATTTGACAGCTAGTTCATAGTGATATGTTTGGACTTGTGTCGGTTCCATCATTGGGAAAATCTGTGTGCTATGTCTCATTTATAGATGAGTTCTCGAGGAATACTTGGATATATTTCCTCAAGAAGAAATCTGAAGTATTTGACAAGTTTAAAGAGTTTAAAGAGTTTAAAGAGTTTAAGTCTCTTGTTGAGAATCAAAAAGAGAAAAGAATTAAGGTCACGAGGACAGATAATGGCAGAGTTCTGCAGGAATGAATTTGAAGAATTATGTAAGAAGTTCGGTATAGCAAGGCAGAAGACTACTCCATATACACCTCATCGAAATGGAGTTGCATAAATGATGAACATGAAACTGATGGAAAAATCAAGGTGCATGCTCAGTGGTGCCGAGTTAGGGCAATAATTCTGGGCAGAGGCAGTGGGTACTGCATGTTACCTAGTTAACATATCGCCCTCATCAACAGTGGATGACAAGACTCCATAAGAGGTATGGATTGGTAAGAAACCTTCTCTCACACATCTCAAGGTATCTGGTTGTGAGGCCTATGTTCATGCTCCAAAGGAAAATAAGAGTAAGATAGATAATAAGGATGAAAAGTCTATCTTTGTTTGGTATAAAGATGGTCTCAAAGGTTATAAGCTTTGGAACCCAGAAACTAAGAAGGTTGTGTAAATCTGAGATGTGGTATTTAGAGAAATGAAGTATGTTGTTAAACAAGAAGTCCTAACAAGTAAGGAAAAACTAGAGAACATAGAGTTTTATTTAAAGGATGATGAATCAAACTCTACAGAAGAATATGAATAATAAGAAGAAGATCCTCATACTCCAATATTGAGGAGGTCGGTTTGAGAAAGAAGGCTACCAGAAAGGTATACTCTATATGATTTCTGGTCAAATTTTGCTTTGCCTATTATTGATGATGATCCTAGAACTATCAGGGAGGCAGTGGATTTAGAGGATGGAAAACTTTGGGAAAAGGCCATAGATGAAGAAATGGAAGCCTTGGATAAGAATGAGGCTTGGGATCTAGTGGAGTTTTTGACTCGAATAAATCCCATTGGAAGAAAATGGGTATTTAAAAAGAAACTGAATGAAAAAGGCAAAGTGAAGAAATACAAAGATTGGTTAGTAGCAACGAGTTATTCCCAGGTTGAGGGAATTGATTTTGGTGATATTTTTTCTCCTGTTTCCAAGTTAACTTCTATTAGATTTTTGTTATTTGTTGCTACTTCTTTTGATTTTGAATTAGAATAGATGGATGTGAAGAAAACATTCCTACATGGGTATCTGGAAGAATAAATATATATGAAGCAACCATAAGGATTTGTTGTAAAGGGAAATAAGGAGTCGGTATGCAAGCAAACAAAGTCCCTTTATCATTTAAAAAAATCACCAAGGATGTGGTATTAGAAAATTGATACTTATATGCTGGGACTTGGATTTACAAGAAGTAAAGAGGATCATTATGTGTATTTTAAATTTATTGGTGATCATTTGGTTTATTTGGTCTTGTATGTGGATGACATGTTATTGATAGGGAACAACAAGGAGATTATCCAGGATGTGAAAACTCAGTTTTCCTCTAAATTTGACATGAAGGATATTGGTACTGCAAATTTCATTTTGGGCATGGAAATTAAAAGAGATCAAAAAAAGAGGAGACTCTGGTTAAATCAGAGAAAATATGTTGAGACAATATTGCAGAGGTCTAATATGCATGAATGTAAACCGGTCAAGGTCCCTATTCCTGTTGGTGTAAACTTATATATAGATCAATGCCCCAAGACACAGGAAGAGGAGGAGGCCATGTCTCATGTTCCACATGTGAGTGAAGTTGGAAGTTTGATGTATGCAATGGTCTGTACTAGACTGGACATTGCACATGCAGTGGGAGTTTTGAGCAGGTATATGTCAAAACCAGGGAAGGGGCATTGGACAACGGTAAAAAGGGTTTTCAAGTATTTGCGTGGCACTGCTAGCTATGGATTGTTCTACCAAGGAAGACTAGTATTGGACATAATGTTGGGCATACATGGATTTGTGGATGCATACTAGGATGGAGATGTGGATCATAGGAGATCTATAAGAGGGTATGCGTTTAACCTATTTGGAGGAAAAATCAATTGGGTGAGAAAAAGACATGATGTAGTGGCACTTTCAACTACAAAAGTTGAATACATGGAAGCCAATCATGCAAGTAAGGAAACAGTATGGTTACAAAGATTGTGTTCATGTATTGGGTTGGTACAAAAAGTGATGTAGGAGCATCGTCAACAGCAAGCAAGCTTGGAGGCAAAAGACAGTTGGGATGAACGCCATCACATTTTGGCACATGTCAAAAACATTTTGAAATGTTTTTGAAAGTTTGGATGCGTAGACATTAATGAAATATTTATGAAGGCGTACTTCCATATTGTAAACAGATCTTGAGCGATTTGCTCTCATTTGTAGGATGTAGAGGTATTTATGCATAGTTAATGAAAGTAGGTAGATTTAAAATTTTAGACCAGACAGTTTTAGGAGCTGGAGGGAAAACGACCATAGACACCCTCACCTTTGTATCATTGTAACATTAAAAATTAGAGATCACTGAGCATAGAGAAGAAGAAGAGAGTTGTAGCATAAAGTTGTAGAGAAGAACCCATATACAGAAGTTTGAATTAATGAAAAGATCTTTGATTCAGATTCATGGTGTTATGATGCTTTCTGTGTATACTTGCTGAATGGTATGCTTATGGTTGTTTATTCTCTCTATTATGCATTTGCTTTAATATTGTGTGAATGTATGATTTCATGTTGAATGTTTGAAGTCTGAGAGAGAGAGAGAGAGAGAGAATGAGTTTCAATTGTTTCTCAACCTGAGTGAGAAGTTCCTGCAAGGAATGCAGTGAAATCGTCTGCAAGGAGTGCGTTGACAGAATTCAGAGTTTACCTATGAAAGCTCAGGAGGGATACCATTGTTCTCATTTCAACCGAAGTGCAAGACAAGCACAGAAGCCATGAAAGGTGTGCATAGGCTGGTCGAGACCTTAGAACCTATAGACTAAGGTTGAGAGATTGAAGGACTGTTGTTGCAAAGTTGCCCAGACTCAAGGGATTCAAATATTCAGAAATATTTGGAGAAGTGTCGCAAGGAGTGCATGCAGAAGCCTTCTAGGGGACTTGAGTTTGCGAAAGGAAGCTCAGGAGGGTTAGGGCCTTTTAATCATTCGAAAGAAGGGAAGGAAGCGCCGATAGCTGGGCAGAGGATAAATCCCAGAGAATGATTGTAGGTTTGGTTTGAGCAGAAGGTTCTTTGAGAAAGGATTGAATGGTCTGAATCCTCAGAAGAGAACTTCCAAAATAGCGAGGATTGTAGGATCAGCAAAAGTTGCAGGGGAGTTAAACGTCGGAAAAATCCACCTTCAAAAAGTAGAGTCAACGTGGACTGTCGATCATTATTTGTTTAGGCCGTTAGACCATTTCAGGAATTCAGAGTTTGGGACTCCGAAGTGCAAGCCAAAACCTTGGTTGATCAAGTTCCCGAAACAAGAAAGGAGGTTTTGTGTGTGAAGTCAAAGAGTGACGAGTTCAGGGTTTTAGAAGTCCTGAGGACGGCGATTGGGACTCAGCAGGGAGGAAAGTCTGAAATCAGAGGCCGTGACAGAGTATTTATCAACATTTTGGGAATCAGGTTTTAGACATTCCCGTTGACAAGGGGCAGAACACTCTACGTCAGAACTTTCGAAATCGCGAAATGCGAAGAAGTCTTGGAGTTGTGTTTCAGAATTTCAACAAGTTGGGGTTCGGGAATTCAGGGGTTGTAGTGACACAATATTAGGGTCAAGAGTTTCGAACTCCCAGTACCCGGAAGCCCGAAAATAAAGGAAGTTGTCGGAGGGTGGTTCAAGTTCCGAAAATCGGAAAAGGTGACAGGTGGAAGGAGTCCATGTCAGGAGTATAGTACAACTCAAGGGGACAGTTGGAAAGTCAGGAAACCTTGCGACATGATTTGCGAAGTCCCGAGAAAGGAGACCATTTCGGCATTTCAAAATTTCGGGTTCTGGAAGGTATAGGAGACAGAGAGTTCGAGGATAAGCCTTACGAACTCCCAGTACGCGAAATCATGCTAACCATTGGATCAAGGGGAAGAATCACAGTCATTGATTTTCCTTGGAAGTGGAACACTAGTGTTTCGCTGGTTCAGGATTTGGCATATAGGGAATCCTATTGACAGGGGGACGAGACATAGTGCCAAGGAAATCCTAAAGTCGCGAAGTGTGGCAGGACTTAGGGTGGACTTTTTGGGATTTCGGTAATTTGGGTTTCGGGACCCCGGAAGTCGAGAGATAGAGTTGCGCGTCATTGCAACTCCCAAAATCACGATAAGGAGAAGCTAGAATTAGTTGTAGGAAGGGTCCGGTGTGTGTGGAATTTCGGGTTTTGAAGGTCAAAGAGGTAAGACGCTCAACCACAGGATTCGTGAAATCACAAAATCCGGTATCCCAAAAGGAAAAAAGGAAAAAGTTCCAAAGTCAGTTGGGGTTTGATCATGGGGTTTATGTCGGTGAATGGTCATGCGATCATAATTCAGGAGGGTCTTCGAATTACACTCTGAGAGGGGAGTAAATAATTTCCCGAGAGGAATTAAGAGAGTCAGTTAGACTCTAAAGGGTCGAAGTTGAAAGATCCTATGTAGACTCCAGCCTGAGGGTTTAGGGGTCTGTGTCATTTGTGGTATCAGAGCTTCGAAAGATTTCTTTGCTTTCTGTAGGAGGGAAAGGAGGAATTTTGTATGCATGCCGTTGAGAAGAAGAGATAGGCAAATACTTGACCCACCAGAGGAAAGGAAAATTCCAAGAAGAAGAGACAGACAATTACTTGATCCGGCAAGGGAAAGAGAGATGCGTGAACTACGTGCCAGGCTTGATGCCATGGAAATAGCACAGAGGCACACAATTGATGTTGGGGATATCAACGAATCTAAAAGTTAAAATGAAGCCGAAAATGAAGAAGTTGTAGCCGAAGATGCAGCAGAAGAACGCCTATTCAGGGTTGTTGCAAGGATAGGTGCTAGAGAAAAAATGGGCATTCTAGTATATGAAGGAAGCCTGGATGTTGAAGAGCTTCTAGATTGGATTAGAGCTTTGGATAAATATTTTGACTATGAGGATGTTGAGGAAGACAAGAAGGTTAAACATGTTGTCACAAGACTTAAAAGGTGTGCAAGATTATGGTGGGATGAACTGCAGGTTGACAGACGCTGCAAAGGTAAGCAAAAAATCAAGCGTTGGGATAGAATGGTTGCGAAGATGAAGGCAAAATTCATACCCAAGGATTATCAAATTACTCTATTTCGTAGGATGCAGAACTTGAGACAGAAATTGATGATAGTGAAAGAATACACTGAAGAGTTCTACAGGATAAACATCAGAGCAGGTCATCAGGAAAGTGATGATGAAAAGGTTTCCAGGTGCATGAATGGTCTGAGATACGACATTCAGGATGAGATGAGCATGATGACCATATGAAC
>SNQJ01S0017830.1:27925-51456 GCA_010110895.2 Picea sitchensis | reverse complement strand
GTTTGTCATCTATTGCTGGGTAGACCATGGCAATATGACAGGAATGTGATTCATGATGGGAGAAAGAACACATACACCCTAGAGAAGAATGGGAGAACTCACATTTTGTTGTCGATTAAGGATAAACAAGAGAAACCAGAGGTGAGAAACACTGTACTTCTCACGAGTGGGAAGGAACTTCTTAAGGAGGTTAAGAAGAAGGAAGATACACAATTCATTGTGGTCATGAAGCCTAGAATTTTTTTAACCAGTACAAGAGTGGATGATTTACCAGAGGAAATCTAGAAGTTGCTAGAAGAGTTTGCTGATATAGTAGTGGAAAAACTACCTTGTTCGTTGCCATCGATCAAGAGTATAAGTCATCAAATCGATATTATACCTAGAGCTAGTTTACCAAACAAAGCAGCATACAGATTGATGCCGCAGGAGAATGAAGAGGTCAAGAGACAGGTCCAGGATTTAATGGACAAAGGGTTGGTTAGAGAAAGCTTGAGTCCATGCATTGTTCCAACAGTGCTCAGCCGAAAGAAAGATGGAGGCTGGAGGATGTGTAAAGACTCAAGTGCAATCAACAATATTACCATCAGATATAGATTTCCTTTGCCAAGGATGGATGATTTGATGGATTGCTTGAGTGGAGCAAAATTGTTTTCAAAGATTGATTTGAAAAGCGGATATCATCAAATTCATATGAGGGAAGGTGATGAATGGAAGAAACATTCAAGACAAATGAAGGGCTGTATGAATGGCTTGTTATGCCATTTGGATTAACAAATGCGCCTAGTACTTTCATGAGGTTGATGAATGAAGTCCTGGAGGATTTCATAGGAAAATTTGTCATCGTATATCTTGACGATATATTGATTTTTAGCAAGATAGAAACAGAGCACTTGAAGCATTTGGCTACAGTGATGAGGAGATTACAGCAAGAGAAGTTGTTGATAAATATGAAGAAATCATCATTCATGAGGACATAGCTCATTTATTTGGGGTTTGTTATCTCTGCAGATAAACTGAAAATGGATCCAGATAAAGTGGAGGTGATTAAGAATTGGCCATCGTCGAAGAGTATATTTGAAGTTAAAAGCTTCCATGGATTGGCTAGTTTCTACATGAAATTCATCCGAAATTTCAGTGGGATTAGCGCACTGATGATGGATATGGTGAAGAAAAGACATTAATCTTTTCACTGGACACAAGAAGCAGAGAAAAGTTTCAATCTGTTGAAAAGGAAGATTACTGAACAACCAATTTTGGTGTTGCCAGATTTCAACAAGACGTTTCAGGTCAAGTGTGATGCAAGAGGATTTGCAATTGGGGCGGTTTTGAGTCAAGACGACAGACCAATCGCATACTTTAGTGAGAAACTAAATGAATCAAAGATTAAATATTCAACATATGACAAGGAATTCTATGCAGTCATACAAGCGCTGAAGAAATGGAGACATTATTTGGTTCCTAAAGAGTTTGTTTTGTACAGTGATAATCATGCTTTACAATTCGTGACTCAACAGGAGAAGTTGAACCAAAGACATGTTAAATGAGTTGAATACATACAAAATTTTACTTTTGTAATTAAACATATTTCTGGAACTGCTAACAAAGTTGCTAATGCTTTGAGCAAGAAATGTTTGCTTATGCAAGAATTTAGAGTCAAAACTTTGGGTTTTGATAATCTCAAGGAAATGTATAGAGACGATCTAGATTTTAAAGAGACGTATGAGGCATCTGAGAATCCAATTCTCAGGGACAAAAGTCAATGGAATGAATATATGATCCAAGATGGATTATTATTTAGAGGCAATCAATTATGTATTCGAAAATGCAACATGAGGGAGAATCTGTTGAAAGAAAAACATAGTGGCAGATTGGCCGGACATTTCGGTCATGACAAAACATTCTCGAAATTAAATGGCTCATATTTTTGGCCAGGGATGAGGATTGATGTAAAAATATTTGTAGACATATGTAGAATTTGTCAACACATGAAGGGAAAAAGGCAAAACACAGGGTTATACCAGGCATTACCCATACCAGAGAGGCCGTGGGATGCAGTGAGCATGGATTTTGTATTAGGACTACAAAGAACACAAAGAGGATTTGATTCGATCTTTGTGGTGGTAGATAGATTTTCCAATATGGCACATTTCATACCATGTTATAAAACTAGCGACGCAACTCACATTGCAAACCTGTTTTTCAGGGAAGTTGTCAGAGTTCACGGCTTACCAAGGAGTATAGTTTCAGATCGAGACATTAAGTTCATGGGACATTTCTAGAGGACTTTATGGAAGAAGCTGGGGAAAAGTTTTTATTTTAGCTCAGCTTATCATCCTCAGACAAATGGATAGACAGAAGTTGTAAACAGGAGCTTGGGAGATTTACTGAGGAGCCTAGTGACTGAACACCATAGTCAGTGGGATCACATTCTGCCATAGGTGGAATTTGCCTACAATGATTCATTTAATAGAAGCACAGGGTAGAGTCCATTCCAAATTGTTTATGGAATGCAGCCAAGAGGAGTTTCTGAATTGAAAGATTCAGAACATAATGAAACTAGAAGTGCTAGTGCAGAGGATTTTGTAGAAGCAATGAAGGAACTTCATAGCCAAGTGAGGGAATGTTTGCAGAATTCAAATCAAGAGTACAAGCGTAGAGCAGATCAACATAGGTGAGAACTTTAGTTTGAAGTTGGCGATCTGATTCTTGCACATATGAGAAAGGAAAGGTTCCCAAGGGGAACATATAACAAACTGAAATTGAAGAAGATTGGACCATGCAAGGTCGTGAAGAAATTCGGGGCAAATGCATATGAGATTGAATTACCCGATGGGATCAGAATTTCACTGATATTTAACATCACAGATTTGTACCCTTATAGAGATGAAGGAGATAGTGAACAGACAAAGGTTCAGTGTACTAAAAAAATGCCTATAGCTGAAAAGCCACAGATGGAAAGTATACTTGACAAGAGAGTCAACAAAAAGACCAGGAGAAAGAAGTATTTTGAATACTTGGTCAAATGGAAGGGACATCCAGTTGAAGATGCCAGCTGGGAGAATGAAGAAGAAATTCAGAAGCATGGACAGACCATGCAAGAAATAATGAATAGGAGTCCATGAAAATTTTCAAGTGAGGGAGTATGATGCAGGAGCATTGTCAGCAGCAAGAAAGCATGGAGGCGGAAGACATTTGGGATGAATTCCATCACATTTTGGCACATGTCAAAAACATTTTGAAATGTTTTTGAAAGTTTGGATGCACAGACATTAATGAAATAGTTATGAAGGTGTACTTCCATATTGTAAACAGATATTGAGCGATTTTCTCTCATCTGTAGGATGTAGAGGCATTTATGCATAGTTAATGAAAGTAGGTAGATTTAAAATTCTAGAATAGACAGTTTTAGGAGATGGAGGTAAAATGACCATAGACACCCTCACCTTTGTATCATTGTAACATTAACAATTAGAGATCACTGAGCATAGAGAAGAAGAAGAGAGTTGTAGAAGAAAGTTGTAGAGAAGAACCCATGTACAGAAGTTTGAATTAATGAAAAGAGATTTGATTCAGATTCATGGTGTTATGATGCTATCTGTGTATACATGCTGAATGGTATGATTATGGTTGTTTATTCTCTCTGTTATGAATTTGCTTTAAGATTGTGTGAACATATGATTTCATGTTGAATGTTTGAAGTCTGAGAGAGAGAGAGAGAATGGGTTTCAATTGTTTCTCAACTTGAGTGAGAAGTTCCTGCAAGGAATGCAGTGAAATTGTCTGCAATGAGTGCGTTGACAGAATTCAAAGTTTACCTCTGAAAGCTCAGGAGGGATACCGTTGTTCTCATTTCAACCGAAGTGCAAGACAAGCACAAAAGCCATGCAAGGTGTGTGCAGGCTGGTCGAGACCTTAGAACCTATAGACTAAGGTTGAGAGATTGAAGGACTGTTGTTGTAGAGTTGCCCAGACTCAAGGGATTCAAATATTCAGAAATATTTGGAGAAGTGTCGTAAGGAGTGCATGCAGAAGCCTTCTAGGGGACTTGAGTTTGTGAAAGGAAGCTCAGGAGGGTTAGGGCCTTTGAATCATTCAAAAGAAAGGAAGGAAGCGCCAGTAGTTGTGCAGAGGCTAAATCCCAGAGAAGGATTGTAGGTTTGGTTTGAGCAGAAGGTTCTTTGAGAAAGGATTGAACGGTCTGAATTCATAGAAGAGAACTCCTGAAATAGTGAGGATCATAGGATCCGCAGAAGTTGCAGGGGAGTTAAACGTCGAAAAAATCCACCTTCGAAAAGTAGAGTCAACATGGACTGTCGATCCTGATCTATTCAGACCGTAAGACCATTTCAGGAATTCGGAGTTTGGGACTCCAAAGTGCAAGCCAAAACCTTGGTTGATCAAGTTCCTGAAATGAGAAAGGAGGTTTTGTGTGTGAAGTCAAAGAGTGACGAGTTCGAGAATTCGTCACTTCAGAGTTTGGGGTTTTGGAAGTCCTGAGGATGGTAATTGAGACTCAACATGGAGGAAAGTTTGAAATCAGAGGCTGCGACAGAGTATTTATCGGCATTTCAGGAATCGGGTTTTCGACATTCCCGTTGACAAGGGGCAAAACACTCTACGTCAGAACTTCTGAAATCGTGAAACGCGAAGAAGTCTCAGAAGTACGTTTTGGCATTTCAGCAAGTCAGGGTTTAGGAATTCGGGGGTCATAGTGACACAAGGTTAGGGTTGAGAGTTTTGAACTCCCGATACTCGGAAGCCCGAAAATAAAGGAAACTGTCAAAGGGTGGTTCAAGTTCCAAAAATCGAAAAAGGTGACAAGTGGCAGGAGTCCATGTTAGGAGTATAGTACAGCTCAAGGGGACAGTTGGAAAGTCAGGAAACCTCGCGACAGGATTTGCGAAGTCCCAAGAAAGGATACCATTTCGACATTTTGAAATTTTAGGTTCCAGAAGGTATAGGAGACAGAGAGTTCAAGGATAAGCCTTACGAACTCCCAATACATGAAATCGCGCTAACCGTTGGATCAAGGGGAAGAATCACAGTCGTTGATTTTCCTCGGAAGCGGAACACTAGTGTTTCGGTGTTTCGGGATTCATCATATCAGGAATCCTGTTGATAGGGGGATGAGACATAGTGCCAAGGAAATCTTGAAGTCGCGAAGTGTGGCAGGACTTAGGGTGGACTTTTCGGGATTTCAGTAATTTGGGTTTCGGGACCCCAGAAGTCGAGAGATAGAGTTGCGCGTCATTGCAACTCCTGAAATCGTGATAAGTGAGAAGACGAAATTAGTTGAAGGAAGGGTTCGGTGTGTGGAATTTTAGGTTTCGGAGGTCGAAGAGGTAAGATTCTCAACCACAGGATTCACAAAATCGCGAAATCCGGTATCTCGAAAAGAAAAAAGGAAAAAAATTCCGAAGTCAGTTGGGGTTTGATCGTGGGGTTTATGTCGGTGAATGGTCACGCGAGCATAATTCAGGAGGGCCTGTGAATTACACTCTGAGAGGGGAGTAAATAATTTCCTGAGAGGAATTAAGAGAGTCAGTCAGACTCTAAAGGGCCGAAGTTGAAAGATCCTGTGCGGACTCTAGCCTAAGGGTTTAGGGTTCTACGTCAAAAAGTTATAAGGATAGATTGTGATAGTTAGAGTGAAATTTTTATGGAGAAGAACCCGACTTACCATTCAAAGACAAAGCATATTTATATTCAATGTCACTTCATGAGAGACATGGTTGAAGAAAAGAAAGAGTTGTTGATGAAGGTGGACACTTTAAAGAATGTTGTAGATTCATTAACAAAATATGTGAGCACTGAGAAGTTCTCTTGGTGTAGAGGATCTATGGGCATTTCTTCCCTGGATTGTTAACTATTTAACCCTGTAATCCCCCCTATATGCAAGAAAACAACAAGTGGCAGAATGTTGGGTATGTTTTATATTCTTTGCAGGACACTAGAGATAGACGTGCAAAGAATATAACACATAACCAACAATTCTGAAGATGCTATGTGGGAGAATGAGGAGACCATGAGGGAGGAGTACTTGCAATTTTTTGAAATTTTGAAGAAAATTGAATATACATTTATACAAGTTTTCAAGACTACATTTTGGTAGTTAGATTTCTTGGAGCCACAACTCTGAGAATTATTGTCCAATCTGTGTTGGAGCCCTGGAAGAGAAGTGGGATAGCTTGAGGTACTGTGGTGGAGAGAATGGGGTACACTTCCTTGGGTTGTGTAGGTTGAGGGGAATGAGAGATTGTTGGTTAGAATTGTTGTAAGATTTGTTAAATTGTGAAAGTATCAAACACTATGATGCAAAATTTGTACATGTATATTGATATGGTGATGTGCACGAAGGACATTGCAAATTGTAGGGGGGAGAGGAATGTAACATCCCCATTTTAGTCCCCGATTCAGTGATGTATATTGTAAATACAATATATGGTTGTGGGCCCAACAATGTAATATGTAAACATTGTATATCGAAAATAATAAAATAGAATGTATCACCAATTGCATATGGACACAATCAAATTCATGGGGTCTAAGTTTGCACAAGAGAGGGGGGTCCAATGGGGAGAAATATTCATGTCTATTAATCCCAAGCCATCTTTCTAAACTTAAGTTTTTGTATGAACCTTCTATTTTTCTATTTTGAGTGTCTCAAGGCCCCAATCATTGAATACATGTAAGAGGGTAGGTGTGAAAAGTCACCTCACATAGTTATTGAGAGCATGGTATTGAGAAAAATCAACATTGGGAAATGCAAGAGTCAACTTGAATGGGTAAAAGGAAATTCAAATGGGGAGATAAGTTAGTTTTTATATCTTGGGAAAATGAGAGAAAGGGAGTTCTAAATGTTGTATCTTGAAGGCATCTATGGTGGGCATGTAAGATAGCTTGTTGGATCTGTAATTTCATGGAGAATTCGGCTATATGACCATGAGTAATATTTTGTGCAAGAACTTTCAAAGTGATCAAGTAAGTCGCTATTGTAAAAATTCCTGTTGTAGCTGTAAATTCCTAGAGTCCCTAACAGAGATATTTTCAGGCCAAACTATCTTAGAGCCTTGGAGGGAAGTGGGATAGCTTTAGGGATTGCATGGAAAAGAAAGGGGATCCCATTCCTTGGGTTGTGAAGGTTGAGGGGAAAGAGAGTCAGTGGATTGGGATGGCTATAGAAATTAGCTTGTTGTGAGGGGACAATAGTCAGCCTTAGGAACCACCTTCTTCTTTTGGATTCCTAGCCCCAGATTGGGGGTGACTTTCTATTTAGAACTGGAGAATCAAGTCTATGGTTGGGTGGAATGACTGTCCTCTACAGCTGGTTGCATATTGGCAAAGATAAGTGTTCATATTCACTATGTTTATTTTTTGTTAAATGCATAGTTCAATTATTATGTACTTCACTCTAAAGTTTTGTGTTATTTACGGTTATATGCTATGTGTAAATGTTTCATTTTAGTATGTGTATTTTATGTTTGAATGTTGTTGTGTATACTTAAATAATGTGCATTCACAAATTTAAAAGTGTTGTTAGTTGCATTAATTTGTATGATATGTTGCACACATGATTTTCTTATTTTGAATCAATAAGTTAGTTCATTTAGTTAGTAGAGGGACCTAGCGATGAAATTAGGTACGTTACACTTGAAACAAATAATGTTGGTGAATATAATGAAATCAATGAACTTTTTTTAGAAGCCATTTCATTTGGAATTCGACGTAAAGATGTTCATCTGGATTCACAATTGGTAGTGTTGCAAATTAATGACATTCATTGTGTTCACAATCTTATGCTTATAAGGAAGTATTTGTTTGTGATCCTTCTTAGGAATTACCTTAAATTTGTTACATACATTCATGTTCTAGGAAGGTTTAATGACATAATTGATGCATTAGATAATTATGTATTAGATTTCCATTTGTCTCATTAATGTAAAAGAACAAAGCGTACATGTACATTATTATAAAATAAATCACAATGAATTTGAAAATAATTAGGACCAGAAAACCATGCGTGTGTGTGTGTAATAAAAAAACAATATCATGTCCAAAATGTGTAAAGTCATATACAAAATTGTGCTCCCCAGCCCCTTATGATACAGTACAAGGTTAATAGACACAAAAATGGATATATACAAAATAAGCTATGCTTCAAGTGCAGGCTTGACATGTGTCTCATGATAACAAATGATGGAAGTAGCCAGCCTTCAAAAGAGTTAGACCCATGCACATGGTGCCCCCACTACCTACCTCTGAAACCGTTCCATAAGATTCTTGATCCATGCCATTGGTACCCTAAGGGTCAATCCTTTAAGGTTCATGATCTAGAGACTCTACAAAACTCTATTATCCTCTACTCCTCCTTCGAGATAGTCCTCATCTCTACCTCTTTGTTGATGCCTAGGGTATCTATCTAGTTAGAATGGGTTTACATCTATACGATTATAAAAAAAAATTAGTAACTTTGCATGCCCAAATTGTTTTTTACCTTTAAAGTAAAATGACATAAAACAAAAATAATATATAATATTTGAAAATTAATTTTTTTTCTAATCGATGTTGCTCCATTGGGCATTTGAGGGTTGTGGTAACTTGGTATCTTGAAGAAATTTCATCAAATCATATGGATAATAATCAATAACAATCAGCCCAAAGGGGTTGGATCCAATGGTGGAAAGCGAGGAGTTTTTCACCATTGGGCAAGGTTCAATTCTCGTGAGGGATTTACCTGGAGCCATGGGGACATCTTGAGGTAGTGGTCGAAGGTGTGGTTGCACCCAGAGATACCATATTAAATGGTATCGTGACTCGTGCACACATAAGTGGATCAAAGCCCATCCCCATGTCCTTCAAATTTAAAGAGTCCCCGAGGTGTAGGACAGTCGGTGACGGAGTGTGTTGTTAAGCCACTCCGTGTTGTTAAAGTCACCGGTTCGAAACCTGTAGGGACAAAAAATCCAACCATGTTAAGGGTGGGTGTGGCTCAGGCCGGGTGCGATCCTTGGGTGATTTTGACGGCTTAGATGCCCCTGAGTCGCGGTTTCTCAAGCCACAGGTTAATCGCATAGCCAACAGGTCCCACACAAATTAACAAACAAAAAAAAATAATCAATAACAATCATTTGGTGGCACCACTAATAAAAAAAATCATGGTGACTTGTTAACCTCCTAGCATGTGCATCATATTTTCCCATCAAGTGATCCTAGGCTCTCTATGTCCTATCTGTAGGAGAGTGGTGTATGGGCACATCGTTGAGAGTCTCTCTAAAAATAATGAGCATAGTATCCCCGCTTTATCCAAAGTTCTTCTACTTCTTTAGCTTGTAGTCACTAAGTTGAGTTTTCATGTTAGCAAGTAGACCCATCACCTAGTCAAACATTGTGGGCCTCAAACACTCCACCCCATAATACATTTGGGATTGGGAAGCTATATGTGAGACATGGATCTTGACATTCATGTAATGGTCAAAGTACGATTTTGAGACTCGGCTTAGTGATTTGGTTGATCGAGACTTAGGAGCTCACTTTTTGTGCCCCTATTGAGCAGTATGTCTTTATGAATTTTGGAATAGTGAGTGTAACACCCTGTTGACCTCTTCCTTTTAGGATTACCAATGCTCCCTACTAGCATAATCCTATCAATAATTAAATATCGTCCACCTTGATATTGAAGAGCTCGTCATCCATCACAAAGGCATCATGATCAGGCTCCTAATAGCCAATAAGTATGTGGAGTACTTTGTTTTAAGCCCCCATGTTTGGACATATAAAACCTTTAAGAGTTCGCAATCCTGAAGTGCATATATCACCATTGGATCATTTAAGGCGACATTATCTACCTCTTTATGCTCTCTTTCTCTCCATATTATTGTCATCTTTAATTTTCCTAGAAATTTAATAAAGAAAAATCAATTCATAACACTATTGAAAATTTGATAGATGATGAAAATGAACAATAAAGATACACGGAAAAACATATTGAAAATTCAATCAGAAAAACTAAACCAAATAAGGTTTAAAAAAATTAAATGATACTATGAAAAAATATATTTGATAAAGAAAATAAAAAACCTTAAAAGAAATTTATCATAAGTTGAGCTCATTATTAGGAAGCTGCAAAACTAAACCAAATAAAGTTTAAAGAAATTAAATGATACTATGAGAGAATATATTTGATAGAAAAAAGTGAAAAACCTTAAAAGAAAATTTTCATAAGTTGAGATCATAATTAGGACGCTGCACCATCAAGTTAATAAAGTGCTAGCAAGGACTATCATAATAAAGTGCTAGCAAGGACTATACCTAGGAAGCTGCATCATTAAGTTAATAAAGTGCTAGCAAGGACTAAACCTTTGAAAATTTGATCAATTTTGTTTTGTTTACCCTGGGATGAAGAAAAATTATATAATTGGGGAGGTTCTTTAAAAAAGATACTTGTATGTTGATGTCATTATGAAATCCATTTTCAACCATCTAATTATATTTAGAGGATATTATATGGTTGGGAGATTCTTTAAAAATGATACTTGTATGTTGATGTCATTATGAAATCCATTTTCAACCATCTAATTATCTTTAGATGATATGTTTTGGACATAATGTATGATGGTGGCTTAGAGGGAATAAATAACAGCTTCTTGTATTTATTGTTATAAATAACAACTTCTTTTTATTGTTATAAATAACAACTTCTTTTTGTTATGTTTAGTTTTTTTGGTTGTTGTTACTATATAAGGGAATAAAAAACAACTTTGTTGTCATTGTTAGATATTTTCTTTTATATTTTGATGTGTATTTTTTATTATATTATATTTTAATATATGATTTGATTTATGTTTATATAAATAAATAAAAATATTGTGTTTATAAAAGTGGTAATTATTTTTATAAAATTTATTTTTATTATTTAAATGTATTATTTTTTTTTTAATATGATGAGTGATTTGATTTATGTTTATAAAGGTGGTAAGTTTTTTTTTTCTAAAATTTATTTTTAGTGTGTAAATATATTAATATGTATGTATTTATGTATGTAATTTATTACAAGGTATATTATAATATAATGTTTTTGAGATAAGTGATTTATTTATTTATATATGAGTTAGTTTAATGAATTAGCTCAATTGATTTGAAGTGATTGTTTAATCAAGTGTTTTATAATTGATTTACTTTTTATCTAAAAGTTTTGGAAAATAAATAAAAGTGTTTTGTTAGGGAATATTGAACTAATTGGATTGTTTTAACATTTTGTTTTTATGGTAGAAGAGATTAGAGATAAGCTTCTCCATAGTTTTAGTGAGATAACATGTTATGAAATAGTACAAATATTTTGGAATTGAGATTTAATGTCGGTATATGCAGGATATTAAAAGAGGAGCTTTTCACCCAACACCTTTTTAGTATTACAAAAATGACAAATTCTTTCATCTCATGGTGTTTTAGGATTTTGTTTCACTATCATTAGAGCTTGCAAAAATACATTCTTATTTTAACAATATTGATTTTTAGAATGTAGATTTACATGGTTATGCATAATGTATTTGAGTTTTATGGAGATAAACCACATGTAGGATTATGAAACTTCCAAAGTTTCGAGTGGAAATGTCTACTATAAACTTTAGTAATCCTACACATTGTTTATCTCCAAAAAACTCAAATACACTATTGATTTTCTTCTTTAAGCTAATTGTTATAAAAAAATATTAATCTTTTAAATCTGGTTTAATGGCCATTTTATATTATGTTAATTTCTTAAATTTTTAATTTCTTCATTACACCACAATTTATTTTTAAATTTAGATGTTATAATATTTTTAATGATATTATTATTTTATAAAATAACTTGTTTTTCAGAAAACTCAAATACAATATTGATTTTCTTCTTTAAGTCAACTATTAAAAAAATATATTAATCTTTTAAATGTTTTTTAATGACCATTTTATATTATCTTAATTTTCTTAAACTTCTAATTTCTTCATTACACCACAATTTATTTTTAAATTTAAATGTTATAATATTATTAGTGATATTATTATTTTATAAAGTAACTTTTTTTTTTATCTAATTAAGTCTAGTTGATGTTAATAGCCAATACTTGGCCTCGGGTTTTTAATTCACCGTGTTCAGTTCGATAATTTTTATCCTCACTTACTTTAGTACGTGATGGATATTCAATATTAATCATTAAGTACTCCTCTCCTATATATATTTATTTTCCATTTTTTTCCATTTCCTTCCTACATAATTGCTTAAACACGATGAATATAAGTGTATAAGAGTAACTTTATATATATTTATTTTCCATTTTTTTCCATTTCCTTCCTACATAGTTGCTTAAACAGGATGAATATAAATATATAAATATAAGTGTATAAGAGTAACTTAATATGTGGACAAACCCATTTATTTTTCGGGTAAAATTTTTATCTTAAATTTGACATAACTTCGTTTGAAATCATAATTCCACTTCCCCAAAAAAACTTTTCCCAAGGATTTTTCTTATTTTAAAATGAACTAAAACTTTGAAAAAAAAAATGAATTGATCAAAGTGGAACAATGGATCGCTTGAAAAGAAAGAATTCATTGAAAAGGTGGGATTTGTCCATGAATTAATGGACCCCTTAGTGTATATGTATACAAAAATAGAAAATGAATTAGAAGAGGTGCATGTTACAATGGTTGTAAACGTACATGTTAGGAACACCATCCACATTAGTAATGCTAATTTAGGGTGTGTTGACACACTCCACATATGTTACAATAGTAATTGTTTCATTGTCATCATCCTTGACAACGTGGGGATAGCAAGTGGTTTATGTTGACACACTTGAGCTTATGAAATAAATTTAAGCAATAGGAAGGAGAAAGAGGTGTTAATAGACCATCTTTATCTCGATTGTAGATTTGAGTTATTAGAGGGTCCAATAACAAAGTCAACTATTGATTTTGTAGTTAAACCTTTTGATAACTTAAATCTACAATCAAGATAAAGATGGCTTGTTAATGCCTCTATTTCCTTCATACTATTCAAATTTGTTCAACATGTTGATGCTACTACCTTGGAGTACCACACTCATCCCTGATTTGATGGCGTCAAATAGGAGATAATCATTGTCATCATCTCCCTCTAGCTGGAGATGGACTCCTAACACAAACCCGATTAGATCTGAAACCCCTATTAATTGTTTCTTTATCTCTACGTTTTCTCTTTTCAATTCCGTCAAACTTATATAATTCAATTTGTTTTGGAAACCCATAAATCTAGTAACATAATTCGTTGAAATATTGGATGATATCCTCTCTTTTTTCTCAAAATCTCAAATGGCCCCTTTATTTCTTCAACATTATGCCACTAGCTTAAACACTTAACCATGGAACCCTACGAATGGAACCTTACAAATCTGAAAGTTTTAATTTGCACGTGTAACCGTGGAACCTTGAGGGTGGAACTTTGCAAATCCATAATTTTTTCGAAATGGACTTTTAAAAAAGTCCAGATCCAGATGAACTCGATATTTGGCTTTCCCTTGTGTAAAGGGGTTTCCTCCCTTGATTCTCCTAATCGATCTAGTGGTTAATTCCACTCAGTTTCTTCTTCAAGAAATGTAGATTTCCACAAATTAACTCAACAATTCATCCATTTCGAACTTATCAAAGAATTGAGAGGGTTACGATCAAAGAAGTTGTGCTTCCAATGACATACATTTAATGGTTATAAAGACTTAGTGGTTATAAAGACTGAGAAAAAAGATAATTGTTGGCCCTTGACCAAGTTTTGGGAGTTTCTTGGTCATGTTGACATATTTTGAGACTTCGACAGCCTGTCGAAGGAGGAGCGCAAGACGAAGCGGAGATAACGGGATCTCGACCCCCTTTTGGGCCCCTTTTTGGGTTTTTGGGAATATGTAATGAGAATGGGATGTCAGCCCATGGGTTTACCCATGTTTAGGCCTATTTTGTATGTATAAAGAGAAGGATAGGCAATGTAAGTTAAAAGTGGTTGAAGAGAATAGTGCATCTATGTGATGTGAATGTATGCTAAGTGTGAGTAGAGTCTGTAAGTGCTTTGTGCATGACTATAAGAGACTTGCAGAGCTAAGTGTAGGTCCTTGAAGCAGATTGTGGAGAGCTTAGTGTTGTGAGCGCAAGGAAGAAGGATCTAGCGAGCTGCGCAGATCTTTTGTCCTGTGCGGAGTGAGGGTTTTGATGGATTTGTGCTTGTAACCGATTGACCAAAGATAATAAAGAAGAAGAGTTGGTGGACGTAGCCCCAGGGTGGGGGTGAACCACATAAACACTGTGTTATGTGCTTTGTGCTTTGTCTTGATGTGTTCATATGTTATATGCTAAGTTCTCTGATATGTTTGAGATGGATCTGCTTATGCTTAGTGCTACTGATAAGTAGAATGATAGATTTGATATACATGAATATSCTCATTGCTTGATCTACCATATCTGACCTATTTACTTATGATAAGTGCTTAAATACATTAGATCAGTGTTAATGCTACGCAGTTCTGTCTTATAAGCAAAGTGGTTATTGACTGTATATTGAGGAAATGACGGTGATAAGTACTTTATTAAGTAGTACAATCACAGATATGTGTCCCAGCTAAGGTTGCAGACACCTGAGTCTTGCACCCACCCCTGCCTCTACCTCGGGTGAGACTTTATATGCTTCGCAGGTGTTGCCGAAAGGGCTGGTAGTTAGGGATTTGTTGGTGCGTTGTTGTAGCGTTGAACCCTGGGTCTGCCCTTGTGCCAACAAATGGTTCCATTGCCGGTACCTGAAACTGTGATTGTTGGGAACTGAGAAAGAAGAATCTTTATGCAAAGACTCATCCTAAAATTGTGAAAGCTCTGTGCATAGATTTGTTCCCTAATGTGCAATATTCTACTTGACTTATAAAGCTCTGTGCTAAAGAAAGAAGGTTAGATCTGAAGGAAAGAAGCTCGATCTGAAGGAAAGAAGCAAGATCTGGATGCTTAGCACTCTAAGAAAAGTAAAAGTAAGAACGTCTGATTAAAAGAGGTAATATATAAAATCTCTATGCTCTGATAAAGGTAAGAATAGTTAAAATTTTTAGATCTAGAAGCTTTGTGCTCTGTAGAAGTAAGATATGTGGAAATTTTTATTTCTAGAGTATGGATCTATGTATGTTTAGTAGATTCTGCCCTAGTTTGAAAATTAGAGTATTAATAGATGAAAGAAGGTTTGATATGAATAGATCTGGTTGGACTAGTGAAAGATATGTTATACCAATGCATAGAAAGAATGTTTGGACTAACAAATGGATGCAGGATCCTAGAAATAATTTATTTCAGGTTAGATCCTATCATCCTAGTGCACAGTACAGGAGAGGCTAGGGATCATTTAAAATAAAGAGAGGATTGACCCTATGTTATAGTTGCAGAAGACCATGACATGTTGCTAAGGAATGCCTTGGAAGAAGACCTGGTTGTCTTTGTTGTAAGCCTATGGACCATGAAGTGTTGGATTGCCCCAAAATAATTGCTAAGCTTGAAAGTATGAACATAAGACAAGAAAACCCTAAGTCAGATCCAGAAACTAAGGCTATAGAAGAACCCCAAAAAGAATCAGAGAAGGCATTACTACAGATGAAATACACCTTGGATGACCATCGACATGTTAGACTATCAAAGATTTTTAAAGACAAGGAGTGCCTTGAAGCAAGAATAGGGGACTTCGACATTGACTGTGTTCTAGATGAGGAAACACAAGTGAGTATCATGACAGAAAGAACTTGGGAATCTATAGGAAGGCCTGCTATGATCCCTTCATTAGGAGGAATATGACTATTCAGAGGAAAGATGGTAAACTTATGTGGGAAGCTCGCTCAGATACCTATGAACATTAATGGAACTTTGACAAAGGAATATTTTGAGATTATTGAGTTTATTGAAGACAACGCCCAGCTTACCATGTTAATAGGAAAACCTTGGATTGACAGAGCTCAATCCAGATGAAGAGAAGAAGAAGAATCCTTGGAGCAGGAGAAACAAGACTTAAAAGATTTCATGACTAGAAGGATCGCACAATTGATTGAAGAACAAGAGAACAGATCAAATCTATTTGACACTAGAGACCCTGATGTCGAAGTTGTAGGAACATCAAAGGACTCTTGGAATACTGAACTACCTATCCCAGACAAAGAAAAGGTATTACCCCTGAGTCCTAGGAAAGAATCTCAACATCGCACAGTAACTATGTTAAAAGAAGATAAGAATCAGAATGGAAAACGAACTATTAAGATGAAGCTCACTGGAAAGAAGGTGAGGAAACAAAGTAAGAAGAGAGCTAAGTTACAGAAGGTTCCAGAGGGAACTTTGTAGAGAGAAAATTTGCAGAATTGGAGCTTCGCCAGGATATCAGAACAACGACACATGGCACTTCGCCATGACGAAGCAATATAGTCGTTGGGGTCGATATATCCGTTCGACTCCCACTTCGAATGGACAGAAAAGAAATAAAGGTTCATCATCAGACCATTGGGTCGTGCCATAACGGATCGAACAGGAGTTAATGGATGCTCATACCCGTTGTAAGAAAATCGTTGTTGAGTTACCTATTTATCATGTCGCGCCATGCACCGAGAACACTTTTTGCTAATTGAGAATTCGATCCCACAGACTAAGCCAAGTTTATATAGTGATCATTGTGCTCTCACTCTCTATCTCATTACCATGTCTAAGTTGTTCCCTGAACCCGCGAATTCTTCACCCCGAGTGCGTATGTCGGAAGCATTGAGTGCTGCAGAGAAAGATGCTGAAGAAGTTTTGATCGACTTGATGACAGAGAGAGTCATGTTGGAAAGAGGAGTGTGTACAGGTATACAAGAATCGTCAATGAGAGGACTATCAGCCTCTCCATCCACTGTTCACAGATCTGGACTGTCCTGTGAAAGGCGAACTAAGCACAAGGATGACTTAGCAAATGCTAAGCTGATTCAGAGAATCCTACCTGCCTATCTACCACCTCTAAGTGGCGCAATAAACTGAGACAGTGTGCCCAGACTTTGAATATGAATTGGTCACTGCGTACCTCCCGAAGGGGATATGCGTAGTGCGTGCAGACTAAGATAAGACCGCAACATTGAAGTTTAGCGACTTTAACCTTGGCTAAAGGAAGGTGTAAAACATGCTCACCCCGCACAAGTATCTGACAAGAAACAAGGGAAAGAACTCAAAGATCATACCCCAATCATGGACCATGAACCTTACATTGTCTACCCTCCTCAACGTTATGAATATCCTGCACTTCGGAAGGCACCAAGAAGTGAACGCATGAATCAATCTACTGTTGTCCTGCTACTATGGAGGATATTTATGGTTGAATCACCATATCACCATGGATCCAACATTGATTAATTGGATCATAGGGCTGAGCATGCAAGGCCCTGACCCACAAGATTTCTATCCTAGGAAAACCATGGATCACGCTCTTGCGTAGAAGATAAAAGACACCTACAGGGATGTCGAGAAGGGAACACAATGCTACAAGGTAGCCTCTATCTAGAGTGGCCCAATGCACCTAGCCTGTCAATTGATCACATGAAAGTTGGTTCGCAAGAACCGACCCTCCCAAGTGACTGGATTTGTAGTCGACCTCGCAGGAAAGTGCGCGGGGGGCCTACAAATTAATTGGGCGAAGTACCTTGTAAACCAACTGGAATTGGACTGCAGGGAAGCACAATATCAAGGATATGAGTTTCACTTTAGCTGGCTTCTCATCCTGATCACTTTCATTTCATGGGAGATGCCGAAAGGTGCGACCTTCCCAGACATCGAGCCATTTGAACCTCTAGACACAAAGTTCAATACATTATGGTACTCGAACGACATGAATAAGCAATGGAAATCAAATGTCATCTTCCATACTTATTACAACCAATTGAAGGTATCCATTCAGTCTGGGCCTCGTATAACCTCGAACACTCTCAACAGGTTCAGGCCCTTGATGAAATTCAACGCAGACCGCCATTTCATCTATATCACAGTGCGCGTTCATGAGCATAAACAACAATTGCAGTCGTACTACGAGTTGACGGAGGATGACTTGGAAGATATTACCAAGGAATGGTCGGTGGACCTCCTTGTTCCAGCAAACCCTGCGGAGATGTTCGATGTTGACAATCTAGAAACTGCGACGGATATACCTGGACCTAGCAAGACAAAGAAGACCAAAGAGGTCCATGATTTAGATAGCGCATCCGTGAAGATCACTTCCATCTTAGCAGAGAAAGGAGGATATGGTAGATGGTGCAGAAGTTGAACCAAATAAAGGAGAAGCTACACCGTCTAGAGACGAGGAGGACCCCAAAAAGAAAAGGAAGGTTTCCCCTCTGAAACCTTCTTCAAGGAAGAAATCAAAATCACCCAGGACCAAATTTGAGACCACCCTCACTTCAGATGACTTCAACTTTATCGTTGTAGCACTGAATGATGCTTCGTTGGAGATAGCAGAGAAGCAGGAAGCTAAGAAGGAGGATGTGTTCAGTCAGATTAAGGACGAGCTCCAAGGGGTACAGTAAGCAATATAGTCGAGCCGCACAGTTTCCACTGCACCTTTGTTGGTAGGAACATTAGAACTAGGTGATGAGCCAGAACAACTACACCACATTGCTGATACAGTCGAAGCCCGCCTTCGATGAGCTTAGGAAGAGACAACAAAAGCCACCCAGGATTTAGCGCAAGTACATAAAGACCTAGAGGAGAAACGCAGTGTTGTAGAATGGGAAAAGATGGCTCTACAAGCGAAGTGGGATGAAGAAAAAGTACAGTTACAACAAAGCAAGGAACAATTGTTCGTTGAGAAACTCAAAGTTAAGGAAATGGTTCACAGATCACTTTTCTCTATGACAATCATTGAAGTAAAGGTCAAAGAGAGAGTCCCACAGCAGGTGGTGCAACTCGAAGAAGTAATCCAGCAGCTCCAACAATGCATAGAAGACTTGGAGCTCCGCACTATGCCCGAGACCCCTCAAGACATAAGGGACCAGCGAGAAGAAACTGCCTGTAGCACAGTCAACAGATTAAAATCTCTTGCCTTGGAGTGCAAGCAGTTGAGTAACCGAAGTGCCCAGACATACGAGAACCTCATTGATAACCCGGAGTTACAAACACTGGAGTCATAGCTCCAAGAAGTGAAGCAACATGTAGATACACTCCAGACGCAGCTAAAGGCCTTGTCAACTGTAGACAGAATGAAGAGGTCTCATGAACAATGTACAACTGAGCAACAGATCCATATGCTTCAAAGAAAAGTGATGGAAGTCACTCAACAACTTCAACCTATGCAAGATAAGGTATGCCAGTTGTTTACAGAGGTGGAGAGCCAAGGAGAAGAATTAGAACAGGTTGTCACCGTAGCAGAACAATGCCTAGAAGGGCCAGTGAATGATGCAGTAATATAGGAGTTCATTGAACAAGAGGCCACAAAAAAGCAGCAAGTCGAAGCAGCTCGTGCCAAGCTCAAGGAATTTGAAGCCGAAATGATCAGACCAAAGTGACTTGGGATGAGTCACAGGTGAGTGTTGGGGGCCTGTTGGCCCTTGAACGAGTTTTGGGAGTTTCTTGGTCATGTTGAACTATTTTGAGACTTCGACCGCCTGTCGAAGGAGGAGCGCAAGACAAAGCAGAGGTCATGGGATCTTGGCCTCCTTTTGGGTCCCTTTTTGGGTTTTTGGGAATATGTAACGGGAATGGGATGTCGACCCATGGGTTTACCCATGTTTAGGCCTATTTTGTATGTATAAATAGAAGGATAGGAAATGTAAGTTAAAAGTGATTGAAGAGAATAGTGCATCTATGCGATGTGAATGTATGCTAAGTGTGAGTAAAGTCTGTAAGTTCTTTGTGCATGACTGTAAGAGACTTGTAGAGTTAAGTGCAGGTCCTTGAAGCAGATTGTGGAGAGCTTAGTGCTGTGAGCGCAAGGAAGAAGGATCTAACGAGCTGCGCAGATCTTCTGTCCTGTGCAGAGTGAGGGTTTTGATGGCTTTTTTCTTGTAACCAATTGACCGAAGACAATAAAGAAAAAGAGTTGGTGGACGTAGCCCCAGGGTGGGGGTGAACCACATAAACATTGTGTTATGTGCTTTGTGCTTTATCTTGATGTGTTCATATGTTATATGCTAAGTGCTTTGATATGTTTGAGATGGTTCTGCTTATGGTTAGTGATACTGATAGGTAGAATGATAGATCTGATATACATGAATATGCTCAGTGCTTGATCTACCAAATCTGACCTATTCACTTATGATAAGTGCTTAAATACATTAGATCAGTGTTAATGCTGCAAAGTTCTGTCTTATAAGCAAAGTGGTTATTGACTGTATATTGAGGAACTAACGGTGCTAAGTACTTTATTAAGTAGTATGATCATAGAAATGTGTCCCATCTAAGTTTGCAGACACCTGAGTCTTCCAACCACCCCTGCCTCTACCTCAGGTGAGACTTCATCTACTTCGTAGGTGTTGCTGAAAGGGTCGGTAGTTAGGGATTTGTTGGTGCAATGTTGTAGCATTGAACCCTGGGTGTGCCCCTGTGCCAACAATAATAATAAGCACACACAACAAAAAATGAAAATTTTATTAATGAACTAGAAATACAATCTTTATCTTTGAGCTCTCCTCTACACACACACCCTTGCCTCACTCTTCTCTCTCCCTATTTTTCCCTTGTTTTCACTTTGATAGGGTTTATTTATAAAATTATGGAGAAGAATGATCGAATCCCCAAAGGATGGGATTTGAATCCTCCAAACTCAACAAAAATATCAACAACTCAAACATGTCCCTAAAATTACTCAACTATATGTTAAAACTAGCAACTTAGTTACATTACATGGAAAAAAAAAATACTCCCCTAGAAATGTCTAGAACTTAGTACAAACTTAGGAAAAAAGGAAGTTTGAAAAGGATACTCCTACATAAGACTCCTAGAGAAGAAAATATTGGTTCACGGGATTTGTCCCATGAGTTCTTCAATACTTGTGCCATACTTGGAAATTTATGTTCTTGTCATCCACATGGCGTATTCAAGTGGTTGGTCATAACTTTTTCCCTTATCTCACAATTAGGTTTTTTATCTTCATATTAAAATCTCATCTATTATTTGTTTCGATATTTGGTCGATTTTCGATCGCAAATCCTTTAGCATAACCTCTAAAGTTTTTGAATTAACCTCAGCCAGAAAAATACACAAATTTAGTCAGTTGGTTAATAAACATCATTCCTTGCCTCAATGATCTTCTCAGTCAAAATCTAACCACTCTTGCCTATAATCTTGGCTCATCTTTGCATCTAATCCAAACACATCCCCAACATCCTCACCCACCCATTCAAACTTGATTTCATCTTCACACTCCCAGTTTTTCTCATCATCTGAAGCACTGGATATAAGGCCCATTTCATCCCATGCACTTGCGCAAAAGCCTTATGACCCTTTACTTTTGTTCTTATCAATTGATAACCCTGGGTTTTCTATGATGAAGGTCACTTCCACTTCGACCCATGTACCTACGCAATGACCCCCCAACCCTCTACTTCAGCCTTCTTGAATCACAATCCCTTCATTTGCTGAGATTGAGGTCACTTCCATAATGGATCACAATCTGGTTTCCTCCATAACCCATAATTCCAAATAGTCATCCAACCAACAGTCACTTAGCTTGATCATGTTAAACCCAAATTGTAACCCTAATGGCGATAAGGATGTTTTGATTTTGAATTCTTCCTTGTCTCGAAACCCTAACACACTCAATTCACTTTTGCCTCCCAGCAATAACCCTAATTTTGAGCTACCTTCCCATTCTAACACTTTGGATTCTTCATCTCATAATAATAATAAAGACAACATATTTCTAATTTCTAATGAAACCACTAATATTATTTCTAAATATAATCATACCATCTCCAATCCTCTGCATGAGGTAAACAATAATCCCATTAAAAGTCCTTGACATTTTCCAAATTTTTCTCATTATCCCTCCATGATTATAAATATTTCTTCCTTTGATCTAGAACAACTTTCACTCCATCTCCTTGATAAAGGTTTCAACTTCGCTCTTGCCCATCATTGAATCCATTTTGAATATATTGTTTTCTCCATTAAATCCATAATGCATCATCTTCCCACACACGAAGTTGAATAAATTCGGCACGAGGGTGGAAGGATCACATGTCTCTCCAAATCTCCTAAACAAAATTTAACGAAAGAAAATTTTCAATCCATTCGTCGTATTAATGACAATCCTAATATTATTATCTTAAAAGTTGATAAAGGTAACACTAAAATGACAATGAGCACATCAGACTATGAATCTAAGCTCCAAGACCTTCTTTCTTCTTCCTCTTATAAACCCCTTCCTCAAAACTCCATTAATATAATCACTAATCTCGTTACCAAAACCATCAAATCTTCCTCCTTCGATCTTGTCATTCAAAAACGTCTCATCCATCATAATCCCCAAACACATAGTATCTGCAGACAACCTAAAATTCATAAAAAAAAACATCCCCCTTAGACCTATTGTTGGCATGTTTTTTAGACAGAGGCAGAGTATGCGTGTTTGTCATTGATGGTGAAGATCAGCACGATCAGTAGCATAGTGATAATGGCAAGATCAACAGTGTAATATCAGAAGGAGATCAATAGTGTAAGCTCAGAAGGAGGAAAACAATCAACGCACGACAAAGGTTTTGTTTCAGAGTTTTGTAGATCGGGAAATCCAAAGGAAAGAGGTTTGAACTCACAATAAGCGAAATCGCAATAAAAATCCTGAGCGTTGGAGTCATAGGACACGTGGCAAGTGATTGGAATTTCGTTGACTTGCACATTGGAGGAGTCAACGAAGCATGGTGTGGGAACTCGCGATATGCAAGATCATGAAAAGATCTGGACCATCGAATCATCAAGATCGTGGACTGTTGATCAGGCATGACGAAGGCCCATGAAGTTGTGAAATCACGATAAGATCTTGACCGTTGATCCAAAAGGGACATGTGGTGAGGGCTTAACTTTTCGCTAACTAGAAAGGTCAAAGGAAGGAAGGTCTCTAACCTTCCAACTCGCGATATGCGAAATGGCTAAATGATCTGAGCCATCAGATCGAGGAGAAATATGGATTGTTGATTCAAGAAGGACACGTGGTGAAATCACGATAATATCTGGACCGTCGGATCATTGGAGATATCGACCATTGATCAGGCTCGATGAAGTTCATAAGTTCATGAAATATGAAGCACCTTTTGGCACCGCCTGTGGTCACCGCTGGTGGTCACGTGAAGGGAAGACGCTAGCAGTGTTAAGCTCCATCTTGGAGTGTCGACAATCATGAATTGGAGTATCGAGATCCTTCATCACAGGAATCGCGATGAGATCTGGACCATCAGAGCATTGGAGATCTCGACCATTGATCAGGCTCGATAAAGTTCATAAGTTCACGAAATACGAAGTGCCTTTTGGCACAGCCTGTGGTCGCCGCCGGTGGTCATGTGAGGGG
>SNQJ01S0017830.1:0-13526 GCA_010110895.2 Picea sitchensis | reverse complement strand
AAAAAAATTGCACCTGTCACTAGAATGGTGGTCGTAACGAGGAAGGTCGTTACAATGGAAATGTGTGTCATGGTGGAAGGTGACGTGGGATCTATGTGTGTAGGTGGTTTAGTTGATACCATAAACCATTGTCGCATGGGACCGAAGCGACTTCCGACCCTTGTACCATGTGACATCAGTAAGATCGTTACACATAGAATGAGGAAAACCATTATCATTACCCAAGGGGTTGTTAAAACTTGGGAAATTTTGGGATCCGACATCGCCTTTCAGCCATTGATCTAGCTTGATCTCAGCCGTCAGATTAGAGAGATGTGCAAGTTCACACGTGCCAAGGAAAAAGGTGTGGGATGGGACCTACCTATATTTATGACCAATAACAATATGCCACATGAGAATTTTATAGTCAAGGTAAGACCTTTGTCCCATATGGGCTCAGAGATACACCAGCTAGGTAGGTGGGTCCATAAAGCATTGTTATTTTATTGGATTTTAAGGCTTGCGTAACAGGAAAAAGATAGAAAGAAGAGAGGGAGGCTTGATGAGGTAGGGATAGGAATTCTAGGAGGTTGACATGGAATCTTTACAGGGTTGTAGGTGGACCCAAAACACCATATCAACGTCCATCTCAACAAAAACCAGTTAATTTTCATAGAAAATTACAATGTTTTTCAAGTCATGTTTTTGTAGGCCATTTTCAGAGGTCTAAACTTCTTTTTTGGTTACCCAAAAACCATGAGAAAAAATTGTACCAAGGTAAACTTTATATTTGCAGCTCAAATAAAATAACTCAGAGAGAGATTTCTAACAGTGTAAACCATTCGTCAAACAAAGCTAGTATGAGGAAGTTACAAGACAAACAATGCAAGGTAAAATTTTGGGTACTGGTTCACTCTGGAGGCCATAACTTCCTGCTTTGAGGTTAGATTAGGGCACAAGGGTATTCCATGGAAATATATTGGACCAAAAAATATATCCATGAATTCAAAATAGAAATTTTTTCACCTACAAATGCATAGGAAGACATAGAAGACACCTGTAGTATTCAAGACTAGAAATATACAATGGCTTGAAACTTCTGCAAGCTGTATCTAGCATCCTGAAGCTCAGACTAAGGAGAAACTTGGTAAAAATGTGAAAAATTGGGTCATGAAGATACCCAATTGAGATTATGACAAAATCCCAAAAGGGGGTAGTGTATGTATGTAAGAACAGGGCTAAAATTACTCATGGAATGAAAAGTGTATAAAAGGAGTAAATGGCTAAAGGTCAAATGACCATAAATTTATGCTTGTAACTCATAATTGAGCAAGAAAGTAGTTGTTGGAAAGGTATTGAATAGAGGAGTCCAGATATGCACCCCTAAATGTGAATTGAGTAGTATAATTCACAAGAAATCAGAAAGAGGAATTCAAGTGTATTAGAAAGAGCAGAATGGTGCATAAACTAATAGATTTGTTAAATTTATTATAGTTTAACAAATTCTATTTCCTGCACATTTTCAAGATTTGACCGTAGATAGACTAGAACATGATCAATATAGATATAATATGCATGGAAGATGCTTGTAGGACTTACAACCATGAAGATGTGGTCAAAGGGTTGTATGTCAGCATGGGTAATGAAGAGACATAATCCAATGGGCATGGAGAAGGAAAGGAGGAGAGCATGAACTTGGTAGAGACCATAAAGAGTTTTCAAAAATATTCCCAAAGTTATAAAGATGATAACGAGAGGCTTATGAAAGCAAAGGAGCAGTAAGATGGATTCAACATCAAGTTTCTATAGAGCTTGGACATAATAGAGAATAAAATGGATAAGGAGACAGAGTCAAGCAAGTTAGGGAGTCATAGGTCTCATGATAAAAGAACAGAAGGAAGAAGTGTTGATGGGAATAATTGTCACTCACCAAGAAATTCATCTAGGAGAGCACACTGTAGCTCAAGTTCGTCCCATGTGAGGAAACATAAGAAGAGGTCTGGGGTAGATGATCTTCAAGGAGAGATGAATAAGATTAAGCCTCCTACCTTTGATGGTGAGCATAAGAAATATGAGGATGCATAAAATTAGATGTTCAGGATGAGGACATACTTTCAATTTCATAATTATTCCTCACAAGCAGAAGGGAGAATTTCAATCTACCAACTCATAGGAAAAGGATCAATGTAGTGGGACTAGTTTGTGCAAGTGTAACACATTGATGAGAAGAATATTACTCGGAGGGAGTTCAAAATATTTTTCCAAAAGAAGTACTTAACCAAGTGTTATTATGATAAGAAGTTGAAGGAGTTATTTGAACTCAAGCTTGGGAGTATGACCATAGATGAGTTTGAAAGGAGATTCTTAGATCTGTTGAAATATGTTTATTTCATCAAGGATGAACATGTTATGATTCAAAGGTACCTAAGTGGTATTCCATCATTTATTAGTGATAAGATATAGTATAATGACCCCAAGACATTGGGGGAAACCATAAGGAGAGATAAATGTCTATATGATAAACATAGAGGAAGACCAAATTTCGAAAAGACTTGGGAAGACAAGAATAAAGGAAATATGGAGCAGAGGAAGAAGGGGACCAAGCCACCATTATTCAAAAATAATTCTCAGGGATAACCAGCTTCTAAAGATTCCAAAATGATAGAAACAATGGAAAAATACCAAGGAAGTAGCCAATGAAGTGTTGGGGTTGTGAGGGAGATAACACATACCGAGATTTCCCTCATAGAACTGAAAAAATGAGGATTGTTCACAATGTATAGTAAATTGATATAATGGAGGACATGGGCAGAAGCGTGCCGAGGATCTATGTAGCCCTGGAAAACAAGAAAGCTGAGTTTCAATCTCACATGATTGAAGTGGAAGGTAAGATTAATGGCCAACTCATTGCTATTTTAAATGATTCAGGAACTAGTCATAGTTATCTAGATCCTAAGATGGTGGAAATATTTCATTTTCCAAGAAGCAAGCTTGAGAAATCTTGGTTGGTGCAGCTAGTTATAGGAACTAAGAGAAAAATTAATGATATGGTTAAGGCATGTCCAATGGACATGAATGGACTAAGAACATAGGCATATTTGAAGATCATACCTTTGGGCTCATATGATTTTCTAATTGGTATGGATTGGTTGGAGAAACATCATGTTGTCCTAGACTGTTATAATAAGGCATTTAATTGATTAGATGAGGAAGAAAACTTGAAGGAAAAATTAGGGTATTCCAAGTACATTAACTATCAGAGAAGTTTCAGCCTTACAACTGAAGAAAATATTTAGGAATGGGTGCCAAATATTTGCAGCTCATATGGAGGAGGAAAATAAGGATAATGTGCCAAATATTGAAAATTATCCAGTCCTAAAAGAGTTTGAGGATGTATTTAAAGAGATACTAGGTTTTCCACCAAAGAGAGATATAGATTTCTCCATTAATTTGGTGCTTGGAGCAGCCCCAGTATCCAAGAATCCTTACAGGATGAGTACACCAGAGCTGAAGGAACTTCAAATGCAACTTGAAGAGATTTTGAAGAAAGGGTATATATGCCTAAATGTGTCACCTTGGGGTGCACCAGTGTTATTTGTGAAAAACAAGGATGGGACGTTGAGGCTTTGCATTGACTTCAGAAAATTGAATAAGGTGACATTGAATAACAAGTATCCTTTTCCAAGAATAGATGATCTCCTTGATCAGATGAAGGATGCAAATATATTCTCCAAGATTGACCTCATATTAGGCTATCATCAGGTGAGAATTAAGGAAGAAGATATCAATAAGACAATATTTAGAACAAGGTATGGCCATTATGAGTTCAGATTGGTGCTATTTTGGTTGTCAAATGCACTTGTTGTCTTCATGTGTTTAATGAATGGTATTTTTAGAGATTACTTGGATAAATTTGTCATTGAATTTTTGGATGACATACTTATTTAATCTAAGTTTGAAGAAGAGCATGAACAACACTTGAGGATGGTGCTAAAATTATTGAGGGAGCATCAGTTGCATGTAAAGTTAAGCAAGTGCTCATTCTACCTGAGGTCTATCCATTACTTGGGCTATAGCATTTTGAAAGAAGGGATAGCAGTGGATCCAGAAAAGAAAAAATACATTGAAGAATGGATAGTACCAAGGAATGTCTCAGTGGTGAGATCCTTCATGGGACTTGCAGGGTATTATAGAAGATTTATTGAAGGCCTCTCAAATATTTCACACCCAATCACATCTTTGGAAAATAAAGGTGCAAGATTTGAATGGACCCTTGATTGTGAAAAGAGTTTTCAACACGTGAAGAGATTGTTGACAAGTGCACCAATTTTGAGGATTGCTGATCAAAAAGAAGAATTTATTGTGTGCACCGATGTATGCAAAGAAGGGCTTGGAATCCTCAGCCAAAATGGGCATGTGATATGATATGAGTCAAGAAATTTAAAAGAGCATGAAAGAAACTATGCTACTCATGATTTAGAATTGGTAGCCATAGTGCATGCCTTGAATATGTGGAGGAATTATCTCATGGAAAAGAGATTTGAGTTGAGAACAAACCATAGTGGTCTGAAATATGCATTTGGAAAACCGACTTTTAAAGCTAGACAAATCATATGGTTGGAATTCTTGAGTGAGTATGAATTTTATATAAAGCATATCAAGGGTAAAGAGAACAAGGTGGTTGATGCAATCAATAGGAGAGTGCATGAGATGCATGCCACATCCATTAGCATGTACAAATCCGATTTAAAGGATATAATTTTAGAGGCTACAAAATCAGATCAACATTATATGGAGATAAAGACAAAATCAAAACAAGGTAAATTGCAGTAGAAAATTGAAGATTATGAGTTGAGAGAGGATGAAATCCTCATGTACAAGGGCATAGTTTATGTACCTAATTTCTAGGAGCTGAAACATTTGGTACTAAAACATATGCATAATGTGCCTTATGCTGGGCACCCAGGTTACCATAAGACAATTGCAGCTGTCAAGAACCAATATTATTGGCCATGTATGAAGAAAGAGGTGGATGATTATATTGCTAAGTGTCTGGAATGTCAAAAGGGAAAGGTTGAGCACATACACCCAATTGGTTTTATACAACCATTGCCCATTCCTAAGTATAAATGGGAAGTGGTGACAATTGATTTCATCACTAAGCTTCCCGGAACAACCAAGTAGCATGATTCCATCATGGTGGTGGCATATAAGCTTACTAAAGTTGCCCATTTTATTTTAGTGAAGCTAACTCAAAAGGCATCTGACATTGCATATTTATACATGAGAGAAATTGCTAGTATTCATGGTGTGCCTAAGACAATTGTGTTTGAAAGAGATCTTAAGTTTACATCAAAATTTTGCAAGGGATTATTCAAAGGATTTGGGACAAATCTGAACTTTAGCACAACATACCATCCAAAGTCAAAGGGGAAAATAGAGAGGGTAAATTAGGTGATGGAAGATATGTTGAGAATGTATGTGATGGAAAAACCATCGAAATGGGAAGATTATATAAACTTGGTAGAGTTTTCTTATAATAATGGGTATAAAGCATCTTTAAATATGAGCCCATTTGAGGCACTTCATGGAAGAAAGTGTAACACACSAGTGAGTTGGGACAACCTAGCAGATAGAGCAATGGTCGGACTACAATTGCTTTGGGAAATGGAGAAACATATGGTGAAGATTAAGCATAAATTAAAGGCTTCCCGAGATAGGCAAAAAAGATATGAAAATAAGCACATAACTCACAAAGAGTTTAAAGTGGGTGACCATGTGTTCTTGAAAGTGAAGGCCAAGATAATTTCCTTGAAGTTGGGGAATTGTTCGAAGCTAGCAACACGTTATTGTGGTCCATTTAAAATTATGGAGAGGATTGGTCTTGTTTAATATATTCTTGAACTACCTACATCCATGTGCATTCATAATGTATTCCATGTATCTTTTCCTAAAAAGTATGTACCTGATGCTAATAATGTAATTAATTGGAATGTGATTCAGGTGGAGCAAAAGGGAGAATTATGAGCACGACTAATTTGCATATTGGATTGAAAGGTCAAGCAACTCTAGAATCGAGCCGTAGGATAGTAATGGTCTAATGGACCTGGTACAATCCCAAGTATGCAATTTGGGAGCATGAAGATGCTATGCAGACAGAGTACCTGCATATTTTTTAAGACTTTTGAACATTTTGATTGTACATGTGTATATAATGCACTAAGGACAATGCATAAATAAGGGGGAGGGGAATGAAATAACCCTAGGCTGAACCCTGATTGTAAATGTACATATGCTTTATAGGTTGGTGAGCTAGGATGTTTTGGGACAAAGAGACTTTGTGTATATGTTTTGATGCCAAAGTGCATGTGTGATTAGGCCGAAGAGCCTATATGCTAAAAGGGCATTGAACCTATCATTGTAAAATGTAATGACACATGATGATATTGATAAAATACATCACTGTAGAAGATGTTGGCACAGGGGAAGACCCAGGGTTCAACTCTAATAGTGCACCAACAAGCCCTAAATATCGATCCTTTCGGCAACACCTGCAAAGCAGATGCAGTCTCACCCGAAGTAGCTATAGGGGGTTACGGGACACAGGTGTCTACAACCAGAGGAAATGCAAAGTGGATTCACAGCAACAACACATAGTCACCTAGTTATTCTTTATCTTCCTTAAACCTATTTTGCAAGTTATATTTCAGATCTAACACAATATCACAACAACATCATATCAAATGACAGAGAAAACAACATCAATCACACATAACACAAGATATATGTGGTTCACCCTCTCTCTAGGGCTACGTCCATAGAATTGTTCTTTATGATATATTAATATGGAAGCATATAGTTCTTGTCTGTGCTCTTAGCTAGCAGATCTTCTCTTCTTCTCTCTCTTTCTCTCTCCTCCCTATGCACCCAATTGCATGGTTGATCTTCGCACCCAGCTGAAGATCTTACAATACTAGAAGGATCTCCCACTCAACATTTCTCTCTTACACAATAGTACTCACTCGATCATACAACAACAATGAATCCTCAATCAACCTAACACCACCAACAACAACCCATCTCAGGTCCTTTAGACCTTTATTTATACATTACAATATTTCTTGGACACCCTTAGGTTAAAAACTAAGTGTCAAAACCCTAGATACCAAAAACCTAGGTGTCTAAAACCCTAGGTTGACTTGACCCATGTTTTCAGGGCTTCGCCAGCCTGTCTTTCCTTCCTTCACATGCGGTGCTCCAAATAATCTGTTGACATCTTCTTTCACTTACTGAGTTGTCCATGATCCCTCTTCCTCTATCTCCTAGTCCAACGACTTTCTTTCTCTTACTTCGCTCTGTATTTCTTCTCTTTCGTTCACTTTGACCCAGTATCAGTCACTGTGTATTCCGTGCAGTTCAAATTTTGCCTTTTCTTCATCGCTCTCTGCTTACTTCCATACCCAAGGGCCAATATGCCCCCAAAACTCACCTGTGACTCGTCCCGAGGCACTTTAGGTCTGAATATTCTTTTTCATTTCGACTTCAAACTGCACAGGGCAGCCTGTGGTTTGTGCTATGTCCCTCGCTTCTATGTGCAGACTGTCTTTTCTGTGTCTAGTACCCTATTTCAATTGCACTTGGTACCTAAACCCTTTTCCTTTTGATTTTACTGAGAGTTACGAGGCAACTGGTTGTCATAGTACAATTTCAGCTAGATTCCGTTCACCAAACCTTCCTTCCATTCTCCATTCAAGGTCTTCAACTGTGCAACTCCTCCTTCTGTAACATAGGAAATCTCATATGGCCCAAGCCAATGCGTCCTGAACTTCCCTGGATGCTTCATGAACTTGTTGTCATATACCAATACCAGATCTCCTTGCTTGAAAGATTTCTTCTTGATGTGTCTGTCATGGTAGGCCTTTTCTCTTTCTTTCTGAACCTCCTGGTGAAATCATGCAATAAATATGTCTTCTTCCAGTTTGACCAACTATGCAAGCCTCTCTTGCACAATTCCAATGTCATCCATATCTGTAAAGGCTGCAATTCTTAGAATAGGAACTAAATATTCCATGGGTACAACTGCTTTTAGACCATAGACCAATTTAAAGGTGATCTGCATGGTTAGTTTCTTGCAAGTGGTTCTATAGGCCCATAATACTATTGGTACTCTCAAATACCAGTCATCTTTGTTCACACTGTAAATCTTCGTCATCATTGTCTCCAAGATCTTACTGAATTCTTCAATTGTCCCATTTTCTTGTGGATGATAGGGCATGCTCTTCTGATTGTGAACTTCAGATTCCTGAGTCAAGGCTTCAATAGTTTTGTTAATAAAATGTGTGTCTTGATCGCTCATAAGAATATTTGGGAATCCAAACCTAGTTATGATATCATCAAATATGAAGTGCACAGCTGTAGTTGCACTACAATCCATGACTTCTCTTGCTTCTTCCCATCTGGTCAAATACTTTGTTGCAGTGATGATGCATCTAAATCCCGTGCGATTCCCTGGTGGGTTGATAGGTCCCACGAAGCCAATGGTCCATTTCTCGAATTCCTGTAAGGTCAGCTGAGGCGCTAAAGGAATTTCATCTCTTCTGGATGGTTTCCCAACTCTTTGGCATACATCATAGGCCTTATAGTATTCCTTAACATCCTTGTGTAGAGTAGGCCACCAAAGGCCAACCCTAAGAATCTTTTGCATTGTTTCTTTCCCTGCGTAGTGTCCTCATGCGATGCCTTCATGTGCTTCTGCAAGGATCAATGGTCTCTCTACTTCCATAACAAACCTCCTCAATATCCCATTAGGTCCCAACTTGTATAACTATCCAGCTGTAAGTGAAAAATCTGCAACGCGCACTACCAACTGTTTCTTCTGAGTGATTGTATATTCACTAGGTGCCATTCCTGTTGACATGAACTGTACTATCTCCACGAAGTGATCATCAACCTTCCTGGTGGCCATCAACTGTGCATATGGAAGTGTATCCTCCAAACTAGTAGGTTATTCTCCATGTTCTAACCTTGACAAGTGGTCAGGACCTTTGTTCATTCTTCTTGGCTTAACCATGATCTCGAAATGATATTCCTGAAATAACAAAAGCCATCTGCATATTCTCGCCCCCAACACTGGCTTGTTGACTAGGTATTTCAACGCAGAGTGATCAGTAAAAATTTTAAAGTGTCGTCCCAACAAGTAGTGGCGAAACTTTTGTAGCGCATACACCATGGCTAATCCTTCTCGCTCTATGGTGGTGTAATTAATCTCAGTTGTTGATAACTTCCTTCTAGTAAAGGATAACGGGTAGTCAATGTCTCCTACTCCTGGTTGTGCTAACACTGCTCCTAATTCAATAGAGGATGCATCGACATGCACATGAAACTCCTTATTCCAATCTGGGAAAACCAAAATGGGTGCGGTAACCATATTCTGTTTCAGTGTGTCGAAGCTCTGCTGGCATTCATCTGTCCATTGAAAATGACAATATTTCTTTAACAACTTCTCCATGGGTGTTGTTATATGTGCATACCCTTTGATGAACTTCAAGTAGTATCCTGTATGTCCCAGTGCAGTGCATAGTTGTTTGACTGAAGTAGGAGGGGGTAGATCGACTATAATGGAAATCTTGGATGGATCCACCAACAACCCCTTCTTGCATACAATATGTCCTATCAAAACTCCAAAAGGTGAAAAGAAGATGCACTTCTTCAGGTTCAAGGAACTCTGACACTGCCTACACTTATCTAACATTAGTCTTAAACATTCAATATGATTTTGCAAAATGCTGAAAACTGTCCAATCATCAAAGTATGCTTCCAGGAATCTTTGTAAAAACTCAAACGCTTCAACCACCACCCTGGAAAAGATGGCTAGTGCATTATTCAATCCAAATGGCATCACTGTATACTAGTAGGATCCCCATTCTGTTGCAAATGTGGTCTTATGGTGATCTTCCTTGGCAATCTGGATCTGATGGTATCCTGAAAATCCATCTGTAAAAGAATATATCTCCTGTCCTCCTACATTGTCTAACACTTCATCATTGAATGGTGTAGGTAATGGGTCATGCAAACAAGCATCATTCAGCTTCCTAAGATCTACACAGATCCTGATTTCTCCTGTCTTTTTATCTTGTACCACCATAGGGCTAATCCATTCTGATTCTTCAACAGGTTCTATGATTCATGCTTCCAACATTCTATCAAGTTCAATCTTCACTTTCTCCTTATATTTAGGGTTCAATATGTAGGGTCTTTGTTTGAGTGGACTTGCATCTAGTTTCAAAGGGATCCTCATTTCTGTTGGTTTTTATTCATATGAGATATAAGAGATATTCGATGTATTATTACAATGATGAGTGTTCCATATATAGGGAACATAAGGTGACCATCCATGAAAGGATGTGTCCCTTCAATAATCAATAACTATTTATTATTATCATTTACTTATTATATATACTATATTTAATAATCAATAATAATTATATTATTAATTATTATCTTTAGAGAATGTCTTCCTGATGTTGTCCAAACATCAACACTCCCTCTCAATGAGGGAGACATTCTGCAACATGTCAGTCTTGTCTTTGAAGTATACAAACTTCACCCTAGACTCATGACACTTGTCTGTCAGTCTTGGGAGACATCTCTCTCCCACCTAAACTGAGGAGAAAATCCTTTTGCGGCTCTCCCTCTGAGCCAATTAATTCAGGTTCACATCGAGGTGGAGACCATTGATTTAATGTGTTGACGACGATATTCCATCTCACTTAGGCACTGGATTCTTTGGCCAACTCTCCAACCTTCAGATGAAGTCGTGGTTGTAGATGTGACCTTTATACATTTTTGTTTTTGGTGACTTGGGCATACAATCAGAATGTGCGGACCAAAGGAGAGAGTTTTTGGCATTATCCCTATAGCTCTACAATCTTGTTTGAGTTAGTTGTGTAAGCAGTGAATCGGTCTTCTAAAGCATGCAAGTTTGGTTTGCAATGATTGTAGTAGCCATGTGAGTTCATGGATGAAAGAGATAGGATTGAAAGAATGAATAAAAGATGTGCCCGTGCTATATTTTGGAGGTTACAACACATTGAATTACAACCGATTTCAACAAGGTAAAGAGGGTTCTCCCAGGATGAGGGAACCTCGATGTGTCCTAGAGATGTTTAAGGAAACATTATGAGACATTCTCCCCATAGGTTCATGTGTGGACTAGTAGGTGGGGACGTGGACTTCATATTGACATTCCTGAGATGGTCAAATGAAAGAACGAAGACATTAGTTTCATGAGGAAACCTCGATATGTATTGTGAGACATTGGTTCTATGAGGGAACCGCGATATGTGTTAGACATTGGTTTCATGAGGGAACCTCAATATATCAAGTATGGTCCAAAATGAATTAGCATGATCAACATTTACCATGTTTATGTGGGCAAAGGAATCCATGAATGCAATGTATGTTTAGAACAAAATTCCTCATAAGACTTTGAGGAACATGATGCCCGAGGAGGCCTTCATTGGAGTGAAGCGTGAGGTTGGACACTTCAGGATATTTGGGTGTCCAGTATACATTCATGTACCCAAGGAGAAAATGATCAATCTAGACCCTTTTGGAAGAAAGGGATTCATAGTTAAATGAGGAGCATGAGGCTCCTGAGACTATAGTGGTACCAAGGGTTCAGTCTTGAATTCCGAGGGAAGAGAGGGGGTCTCTTCAGAGCATTGGCAGGAGGCTCAACTGGTGTGAGCGAATAGAAGCTCAAAGTGGGAGGATTGACTCTCTGAGGAGATCAGGGTTCAGGGTAGTTGTTAGGAGGATGTATTCTAGTTTTAGTTATGTGCAGGTGTTGAGGTTGGCTCCAAGTTCAGAGGGAGCTCCTAGTACGAACAATGTGATGGGACCGATGATGGTGGTAATGTTAGAGAGTACATCCCTCGCTAAGAGGGAGTGTTAGCGTTTGGTATCTCAAGAGGTACTCTGCATGTTGAGACTTGTATGTGGGAGTAACCTCACATTTACACTACTAGGCACTTGAATTTGTAATAGGATTTTATAAAGTTGTAATAAAGTAGCTCTTTTATTAAAATGACTTTTTGTAAAGTAATCTTCTAATATTAAAGTGACTTTATTTCATAAAGTGCACTTATGTTATAAAGTGAAATTGTACTTTAATATTTTAAGTGATTTATTTTGGAGGGAATGAATCATGTCTCTTGATCTTGTAAAGGAAATATTAGATCTTGGCCATTAGATCTAGGGATGGGGAAGGTGAAAAGACATTTAGATGTGAAAAGTCACTTTCAGATATAAGAGTGTACCTAGGGCAGTGTGCAAGACATGTTGTGAGAGAATTTTCTGATTTAGGTTGAAGAGGAGATTTGGGGCAGTAGGCTGGGTGATTTTCCCAAGAGAAAGTGGGCACAAATACCAAGGAAGCTTGTTGTGAAGAATTGTTGTAGCTTACAATTGATAAACAAGTCGTATTGTATGGATCCGTACACTCCATACAATAGAGAGGAGGGTGAATATTTCGAGGCAACATTGTTGCATGCAAATAAAGGCATTTTTCTGGTATTTTCTATTGGTTGTTTGGGCAATTTCTGGTGCAGACCGTACAACTGTGGTGTGGCATGATTTCCAAGGTGTTGTTTACCTGGGCCGTATAGGCCATACATCCTATTTGGCATGTTTTCTCTTGATGGAAATTGTATTTATGTTGTTGATATTTAATCTCCTGAAGTTGAATAAAAATCTCTCGTTGGGTTTCCCCACAATGGGGTTTTCCCTAGCTGGTTGCCTAAATTTCTGAGTGTGCACATGGATTTTTTACTGTTGTTCATTGTTATTTTTCATTGCAAATGTACTTAGTAATGTATGTTTCTTCTTACGAAGTATAGTTGTGATGTAGGTTATTTTCATTTCAGAGAAAACCGATTTTTTCTAAGTGTATGAAAGAATTTACTGTGCTAATTTTGTCATTAAATATCAACACCAAAATGTATTCCATCCTCCTTGTTCTAGCCCTTGTTGCCTCACATAAATGGGAGGTCCATCAGATGATGTTATATTTGCCTTCTTGCATGGGAATTTTCAAGAATAAATTTACACGAAACAACCTCCTAGCTATGTTCATAATGACTCCATCCTTCTTTTCTACCTTAAGAAATCTCTCTATGGTCTCAAGCAAGATCCTTAGGCTTGGTATGTTAAAATGGATAGCTTTCTTCTCAACACTAAATTTTCTAGATGTCATTCTAATCCTAATTTCTATACCAATAAAGTAAGTAACCATCCCATGATACTTGTTCTTTATGTCGATGACCTTATTCTCACTAGTGGTGACCCCAAAATTTTAAACCATGTGAAATTTAGCCTTATGAAGAAATTTGAAATAACAAACTAAGGTTATTTACATTATTTCCTTAGCCTCCAATGTAACATCCCGCTCTGGCGCACTGACAAAACTTATTATTTGAGGACACTTGCTCGCAAGTGATCTGGATTTTTATGATGATGAACCACTTAACCTTGATGATGATGCATCA
>SNQJ01S0017829.1:128304-138937 GCA_010110895.2 Picea sitchensis | reverse complement strand
GGGTAGCCCCCCTCTGCACTCCCCCGCATGGAAGAGTGTACATACTTCTGGGGTGTAAATACTTCATGGGGTATAAACACGGCTGAAAGCAAGGACCTCTGAATCAGGAAGATAATCAAGCTCCATAACCAACAGGGTGAAGTCTTCCTTTTCTGGGTTGAATCTCTCCGTCCAGAAATGAAGAAAAAGGCCTGACAAGTTATAGAAGTACAACCCTCCTTCGAAGATTCAATTTCTTTCCTCCAGGTTGTACAGTATTATTGTAAAGAAGCCTTTTGATCCAAGTTGGAGGCCATAGTGACCCTTGGATCTCCAGAAGTGTTAAATCCATTTGACAAGGTCTTTTTCTGAAAGCCATAATCCCAGGAATTTTCCCATCAGGGTGAAATCCCTCATGTATTGTTTCTGATCTTCTATTCTTGGAGATTTGATGATATATTTGGGAGCAATCGAGGCTTGCGGGATGCATTTGTCGGGTTCCCAAGTGCGAGATGTTTTTGGGTGACTGGCTTCTGGGTCAATTTCCATCGGTTTTTCCTTCGGCATTTCTTCCTCCCAGATTATTTGTTGCATGCACTCCGGGATTTCAAAGGTCGGTCGTTTGGAGTGGTTGGAGACATGCTCCTTGGCAGTGAAAAAACTGTAGGAAGGGGACGAGAGCCCCCCTCCCTCAGCCTCCGTGGCTGCAACAATGGAAAAGAGGGCGGTTGGTTTCGAGGATTAACCCTAAACGTAGATTCAAAAAAATTACCATGGGATTTTGAAAATAATCAACTTTATTAACAAATTTAAAAGTTCAATTAATATATTTAAAGTTTAATAAATTTAATTATTAGTAATAATACTGGCAAAGTCTACGGGGCTATACATACCCTACCCCCTTTTGGATTTGAACTTGTGACCTCTTAAGAGGAAACACATGTTCTTAACCATTAGGCCCACTCAGGCTATAATAATAATCTATTTTTAAGGTCACGACCAAGCCACAACAAATTGGTGTATGAGACCCCACTGTTTGTGGGACAAGGGAACCCCCTCCACTCAACGATTTGACTGGTAAAGTCTACGGAGGTATACATACCCTACCTCCTCTAGATTTTAACTTGTGACCTATTAAGAGGAAACACATGTTCTTAACCATTAGGCCCACTCAGGGTGTATACAATCCCATTATAAAAAGCCAGTTGTTGAAATACTTTTTATGGGTCATTTGACCATTAATTTTTGGAGATGGAAAATAAATCCTATAATTTTGGGAGGGTGAAAAATGACCTCTATTTAATTATATCAATAACTTTTTATAATGTGGACAACTTTTTATAATGTGTTTTGCAAGGTAAGTAAACTATCATTTCTAATCATGAGGAGGCGATGACGAAATCAAAAAGGTCATCTATCAAGCCCTGACGAATCTGCTGCCGCCCCCGTTCCATACTCTGAGCTAAAGTCCAATGCGAACATTCGCACACAAATAATTGTTTTTTTGTTTAGATGGTAGTATAGATAAATATAAATCTATATTGGTGGAAAAAGGGTATTCACATAAGGAGGGCATTGATTATGCATAAACATTTGCACCAATAGATAAATTAAATACTACAATATTGTTAATTGCATTAGCTACAAAGTACCATTGGAAGCTTCACCAATTATATGTAAAATCTACTTTTCTAAATGATGAGTTAAAAGAGGAGGTTTACCTTACTCAACTAGAGGGGTTTGTGAAAAGTGGTCAGGAACATTTAGTGTGTAAATTAAAGAAAGCATTGTATGGACTAAAACAGACACCTAGGCCATGGTATGAGAAGATAGATTCCTTCTTTCTTCAGCAGGGTTTTATGAGGAGAAAAAGTGATCCAAATCTGTATACCAAGTTTGATGAAAACGGGCATGTTGTATTGATTTCCTTATATGTTGATGATTTAACTATTACATGAAATTTTGAAAAATTGATTAGTGGAATTAAGAAGAAAATGTCACATGTATTTGAAATGAAAGATCTTGTTGAGTTACATTACTGCCTAGGTCTTGAAGTTTGGAGAAATGTTGGTCAAACCTTTGTGTCTCAAGGTAAGTATGTCAAAGAAGTACTTAAGAAGTTTAAATGGATGAGTGTAAAGTTTCTTATGTTCCAATGTAGCAGAACATGAAACTTTACTGTGATGATGGTTCGAAGGAGGTAAATGGTACAGTGTATAGACAGATGGTGGGAAGCTTGAACTATCTCACTACAACTAGACCTGACATAGCATATTTTGTTAGTGTGTTAAGTCATTTTATGGAAAAACCTCTAGAAAACCATTGGAATACAATGAAAGGGGTACTTGGGTATCTCAAAGGCACAATTGATTATGGTATTAAATATAATGATTCATTCTATGTTGAGCTGACGAGTTACTTAGATTCAGAGTGGGTTGGAAATCCGGATGATCAGAGATCTACTATAGTTTATTCCTTTGGCATTGGATCCGAGATTGTTTCATGGAGCAATAAGACGCAGCCTACTGTATCTTTGTCATCCATTGAGGGAGAATATAAATCATTTTGTCCAACAACTTGTGAAGTTGTTCGGTTGAGAAGACTACTTCAAGATCTTGGAGAAGAACAAAGGAAAAGTACAATAATCAAATGTGATAACTAGAGCTCAATCGAGTTGGAAAATAATCTAGTTTACCATTCAAGGACAAAGCATGTTGATAATCAGTTTCATTTTGTTCGAGAAAAGATCCAGTCTAATGACATTGCTTTAGTGTATTGTAATACTAGTGAAAATGTTGTTGATATTTTCAGTAAGCCTCTTCAGAAGATAAATTTGAACTGTTTAGGGAGATGTTAGGTGTGGATGTCAATCCTTTCTCCATTAAAGGGGAGGCTTAGAAATAATGGAGATTAGTTAATAATGGAGACTCCTCTAAACCGAATAATGGTTCCAACTTTCTAAACTAAATGCCATCCTATATAATGTACTCCTCATTGATTAAATGAATGTAGTGTGTGACTTTTCTTTGATGGCTTCCAGGTGCTTCCTCACTTGAGAGAGGCCAATTTCTTTCTCTCCTTCTATTTTCAAGTTCTTTCTCACTCTGCGTCTCTAGAAAACACTATTTTCTCTTGAGAACATCCACATGGAAATATCCTGTAAATGTATATATATATATGATAAATTTCTCTTCAATATATTATGTGGCACACTATTTCTTTGCAAGAGTGGCATCCATGGATAATAAATCTTTGACATGCAATTTACATTACTTGAAAATATCTTATTATTCATGTTAAAATTGCAGCAACTATTGATGGTCATAATAATGACTACAAATGAATGCATATTCTCGTTAATTGAACAGTTTTTCAGAGAAACTTAAGTTTCTCTATAGCCTTCATGGAAATCTGAATTAATAGGAAATTTGTTTGTGTTGAATTCTCAAGTGGTTGAGGCAACCCACACTATGATTTCTCTTTTAAATATCATTTCAATTTAATATCTTAGCTTATGGGATCATAAGAGAGGTCTCTAGTATTAAACCCTTTGGTTCTCATGTTATCCCTGAAGAATGTTAGCGAGCCTGAAGAAGAGGTGAACCAGGGAGGTGTGTCCCTGCAAACTGTGAGGGGGCGAATGAGGATGAGAGCACCCAAGCTCATATTTAGGAGCATAAGAGCCATTCTGGAGAAGATGTGACCGAGGAAGTGTCATGCATAGTGCCATAAAGACTCCCATGCTGCAGAGTTTTCGATTCCTGTGGCTCAAGGGTTTCAAATGAAGAGTGGAGGATGGGGATGGAAGGTTTAAACCCATGAGTTGACTGGAGTGGGGTGACAGATTTGATCGGATGCTAGGTGGCTATCTTCCTGGCTAGGTGGCCTCCTCGTGGTGTGATCACACCATTGGCTCAAAAGCACCTCATCTGGGGGTCGATATTTGGTGTGGGCTATGTTCCTATAGGCGATGACTATGGGATGAGAGGGATTGATGGAAGGGGAGCATGAGAAGACTCCTTCCTCCAACTTGACATCAAAATTTTCCAATAGGTCAACAACTTGATTTGTCATTATTCTTACATGGGAGGGAAGGATTACCCATTGAGGTTGGAGGGTTGATTTGATTCTGAGAAGCACATTCATGAGTCTCTAGCTTGGAGATATTTTCTCTAGGTCTTCCCCATTGAGAAGATGTGAGAGGAGATTTATAACAATTTGTGAGCATCCTTCTGCGATGATGGTGAAAATCTCTTTCTTTATGGTCGCTTGTAGACCACAAAAGAGGCCCCATATTTCCACAGTGTTGTTGGTGTTGTGCCCAATATTGCTTGCCATAATACGGAGGATTTCCCCTTTACTGTTTCAAATGACTTCTCCATAGCCTGCATGTCCTGGATTCCCTTTCGAGGCCCCATCAAAATTTAGTTTGTAGCAGCTTGTAGGCAGAGCTTCCCATTGAGTGGGGATAAGATTATGATTGACAACAGTAGCAGGCCTGTCGAGGGTGGGGCAGAGATTGAGTAGCCAGGTGCTGAGGATGTGACTCTCATTCTGTGGGACATTTAGATTCTGTTTTGTCTAGAGATGCAAAGAGATTATTTCATTAATTTTGGTGTGGATTGTGGTCCACACTTCTTTCCAGGTCCTGGTAACCGATTTAAAGATTCGTCTATTCCTCTCTTTCCAGATTTTCTAGAGGACGAAACCCGGTAACAACTGCCAGATTCTATTGAGGATGGGGGATTGAAAGGTCGAACTTCACCATTATGTGATAGTTTCTCGAAGACCTATGCGGTTCCTTACCATGGTTCTCATAAGGTTGGCATTGTGATCGCAGATGCATGAACTATAAGTGTACAGGTTTAGGAGATGGTTTTGAGTTTCCTCCTCTGAGCTGCATAACTGACACCAAGAAGGACCGACGAAACCCCTTTTCCTTAAGTTTTCCCAAGTGAGAATGTTTTTGTGTGCCACTAGCCAAAGGAAGGTGTTGATTTTTGGCCAGTATTTTGTGTTCCAAATCTTGCCCCAAACCTCTTCCCGAGGTAAGGTTTTGTCATCTGCTTTTAGGTGGTAATCTTCTTGAATGTTAAAGGTACCTATGGTGGAGTGTCCCCTTCTGAGGATGTCCTCCCCTTGTTGACTTAAAATTTTCCTTGAATCAAGATGCTCCTGCAGAGTATGGAGATTTAGCTTTGTGGGTATATTTAGGTTCTCATGGGAATTTTTCCAGGTGCACTAGATTTCCCCTGGTACATTTAGGTTCTAGAAATCTGCCACTTTGTGGAGTCTTGTTGCAGTTGTGAAGGGGAAGAAGGCTCTAAGATTTGGATCGGTATTCAGGGCTGCGAGTTGTTGCCAAGATTCGCTCCAAAAGAGAGTCAAAGACCCACTTTGCAGTTGAGGTTTGTGATGAGTCCCTGTTTATTCTTGATCACGTTCCAGATAAGCAACCCTAGGCTTTGACCATTCCATCTAATGAGCTCTCTTTTCGATATTGTGGGAGTGTATTTTTTCCTCCAAAGACATGCCCAAAGTTATTGGGGTCTCTTTAACCATATCCACCAAATTTTAGCACTGAAGACCTTGTTGAGAATGGTTGGGTATCTGAGGCCAATCCCCCCTACTTTCTTTGGATTATAGACTTTTCCCTAGCTTACCAGGGTTATTTTGTGCCCTTCTTTGTTGCCCTGCCAGAGAAATTTGCGTTGAATAGTTCTTAGGGTGTTGAGGATAAAATTTGGGGCCACCAAGGTAGAGAAAATGTAGACAGGGAGGGCCTGAAGGACTGACTTGAGGAGGATGAGGCAACTAGGCAGATTGAGGGAACATAAGATCCAAAGGGAAAGTCTCTTTCGAAAGCTGGATAGCAAGGAGTCCCAGAATGCATTTCTTAGTGGGTTATCAATGAGGGGGATGCCCAGGTAGAAGGAAGGGAGGACACTATGAGTAAAACCCAGGATTTGAGTGAGGTGGTTTTGGATCTCAACAGGCGTGTTGAAGAAGAAGACTTAGGATTTGGTCAAACTCACCTCCATGCCTGAAGCCTCACGGAAGAGGTCAATGATAGCTCTGAAGAATAGGGATTGTCTAGCTGTAGACATTCCCATAAGAAGTATATCGTCCATGAATTGGATATGAGAGATGGGAGGAGAGATTCCATGGGGGGTGAGGCCAGAGAGGGAGTTATTTCGGATGGCTGCTTTGATAGTGGGACTCAGCCCTTCAGCCGTAAGGATGAAAAGGAAGGGCGAGAGCAGGGCCCCTTGTCTTATTCCTCTTGAGGGGGAGAAAGGTTTTGAGGGAACGCCATTGATGAGGATGGAAAATAGGGCTGAAGAGGTAAGGTTGACGATCCAGGAGACCCAAATGGGATCAAAGCCAAAGGCAAGGAGATTTGATCTTAAATAGCTCCAGCTTAACTTATCAAAGACTTTAGAGAGATCCTGTTTTAGGAGCATACCTTGAGTTTTGGTTGAGTGTAGCGAGTGGATTACTTCATGAGCTAGGATTGCGTTGTCCAATATTTATCTTCCCTCCACATAACCGGATTGTTCTGGGGAAATTAAGAATTGTAGATTAAGTTTAAGGCGGGTTGCAATGATCTTCGTTAGGAGTTTCTAGATGACATTGCAAAGGGAAATGGGTCGAAAGTGCGAGGGAGAAGTAGTGTTGTTTTCTTTGGGTATGAGGGTGAGAAAGGTCGCATTTAGGGCCTGGAGGACCTTACTAGATCTTCTGGAGTCCTTGATGATTTCCCAAACATCTTCGCGGATGATGCCCCAGCAGTAGTGGAATAAATCGAAAGTGAACCCATCTGGCCCAGGGGCTTTGACCAACGGGGTGTCCTTAAGAGATTGATCAACCTCCTCCTGAGTGATCGGTCTCATGAGTGCCTCGTTTTTCTCTTTAGTGGCCTCCTTGGGGATGTTCTTGAGGATAGAGTTGATAGCCTGCGAGCGATCTGTTGGAGGTTCCATTAGAAGATTTTTGTAGTAGGAGAACATTTCCTTTTCTATATCAGCATGTTGTTGAATCTTTGTTCCTTGCTTTGAGACTAGGTGAGTGATGTGATTTGTTTAGTGTCGTTGAACCATGGATGTGTGGAAAAGTTTGGTGTTTTTCTCCCCCTATTTTAGCCATTGGATGCGAGATTTTTGTCTCTAGAGTATCTCTTCCTACGCCCTTCTTTTTGCAAGATGGTTGTTTAGAAGAGTCTCCTGCTTCTTTAGGTCTTCTGTAAGGCCTTGTAATCTGATCTGATGTTGGAGTATTTGCATTTGTTGATTAAGGTTTTCCTATGCTTGAAAGATGTCGCCAAAGGTGGACTAATTCCAGGATTTTAGATGTTTTTTGAGTTTTTTTATCCTTTGTTGGAATCGGTACATTGGGGTCCCTGTTTGGATGGTCGCTTCTTCCCGCCATTGTTTGATGTTTTCTTGGAAATCTAGGTGTGTCAACTAAAAATTTTCAAGGTGGAAGGCTTTTCTGCCTGGGGTGCCACTGATGTTGATAGTTAGAATTATTGGCCAATGATCTGACCCCAGGGTGTCGATGATCGTGGCATTCCAAGCAAGGTCATCCATCATTATCTCTTCTAAGAGGAGGAAACGGTCTAGTCTGTTGGAGATGTGTTGGGCTCTCGAGCATCTATTGGACCATGTGAAAGGCCCATTGTTTGTTCCTACATCAATGAGTTTCAGAAGGCGAATGGTGTGATTGAAAAGCACACTGTCGTTTCCCAAAGTGTGTGTGCCCCCCTTTTTTTCCTCCTGATCAAAATCTGGACCAGGGGTCAAATTTTAGCTCAAAACTCAACGTTCTCGGAATTGCCTCAAAATGAACGTGAGCGTAGCCCTCGTCATTGCGAACCCAACGCAACTTGTTTCGTCTCAAATGGATGTCGAAAGCGAGAGATATCGCGATCTGTTTGGAATGTCAAACAGGCAAAAAAAAGGACGTTGACTGGGCAGTCCGTACAGGCTAACATGGCAGAGTCCGTACATGATGACGTGGTGACTGTACGATGATTTGGTAGGGTCGTACATCCGTATGATGACATGGCAGAGTCTGGTTGGCAGTTGAGAGAGAATGATATCTCGACACGTGGCATTGTGTGGTCAAGTGATTGGGTGCCACGTGGCCCAATCATGGGCTGCCACGTGGCACCCTGGTATTTGCTAAAGGTTTGCTTGTCAAAATATTTTTGGAGTCCGTGGGGTTCGACCCCCAAACCTCCCCACTGGTGTAAGGTTTTAGCAATGGTCACCCTACCAATGCGCCATAAGTTGTTGCTTGTAAACCATATTGAACATAAATTATTTGAATTCAAATATTGTATTTTAGCCCGGGGGGTCGGGCCGGGGCTTAGCCCCGACCCGTGGTTCTGTTACATTACATGTGACCATACTCTTTTTTAAAATGCGTGCGGGGATTTTAATATATAGTCCATGGTTTTGTTATATATACATATGACCACATATCATAACCGGAGCGCGCGGGATTTGTGTTGATGGTTAAAGCCACGGTTTTATTGTAATGTTCCATGTGACCAATACCATTGTTAAAAGGCACGCGCGGGAGTTGGTGTTATCCACAGAGTCGGACCCCGGTTCTATGTGTTAATACATGGGACCACCATTTAAAGCGCGCGCGGGGCTGTAATTCAGATGGAGCCCGGTCACATTGTTATGTCACATGTGACCACATCTGGAGCGTGTTTTTTGGGGTTTAAAATGTGGTTTTAAACGGTTGAACCAAATGACCCGCCACTTGTCTTCGTTTTATTTTCCATGTAAACGGATCCCCTTCTTCTATAGTGCGTGGTCTCATAAGACCCATGTGCCCGAGAGCTTGGTGGTTAGGGGATGGAGGCTCCTTAACCGTCCTACGGTTTGCACCGTTGGTGCGGTTGCACCCGGTGCTGGGTTTATACGCTTTAAATTGCATGTGGGCCAGGTTCATTAAACAAGGGTTCGTTTTGTAGATGCAGAGACAACAAGCTTGAAGGAGAAAAATGGAGGAGGCCTATCTTCTTCATCTTTTGGCCGATTGAGGTGCCGTAAAAGCCCAGCTAGGGGTTTTTGGATGTCCTGGATCCATTGGCACTATTATCAAGACCATTTGAAGACTTATTCTACAAGTTTTTCACCATTGAAGTTTCAACAAGCTCAAGGGAGCTTGAAGCCCTCATTGATCGAGGACATGGTTTGGTGAGCCTATGTTTGTTTTCTGTGAATGAATAATCATTTTTGGCTAATTGTTATGCTCTAAACACATTGGGACAGATTTCAGAGGCTTTTGAGGACTTTTACAGGTGTTTTTTCCAAAGAGAATCTCAAGGAAGCTTATGGCCACATGTAGAAGAGGTCATGCCCAGATGAGCCATGAACCGTTTTCAGAGTTTATTAGTCATTTTTGGGGTTTTTATGTGTTCTGATCTCAATGGTACAGTCTGTTTTTCCATTGTTGTTGAGCAGCAGCTTGTAAAAGAACTTTTGACAAATTAATCCCAGAAAGCCAAGTCCATTGATGGAGGCTCAAGGAGATGTAGCCCGGAGGGGGGTGAACTCCTTTATCATGTTGTTATTGTTCTGAGTTTGACGGTTTATTTGCTGCAAGTTATGTTGTTGTGTATTTATTGAAAGTACATATTTAACCATTTAAAAGAACAATTCCTCACACATAAGCATTTACAAGAAGATACATGAACTTAACACATAGTTTATCTTGCATATTTTAACACATGAAGCAAGGTCCTGTAAAGTTTATTTTTATGAAGTAGAGGGTGCTTGCATAGCATAACAAGTCAGCCTTCTATTTTCAGATCAGGTGGTATCAGAGAATAGTTTGTTTTGCTCATGTGTTTTCCATTGATAGCTTGAGATTTAGCTATTGGTTTTTGTGCAAGTTTTGTGTTGAAGTTGGATATCTTCCAAGGATGGAGGAAGCTTCAAGCATTGATAGTTCTCATACATCTTCATTATATAAATTCTTTGATAAAGAAGAGATTCTAATTATGAGAGATTTGATGAAAAAGATGTATGAAGACAGAAATGAGAGCATTGTCCTTGAAGAGCAGTTGATGGCCATGAAGAAGGAGAAAGACCAGGTTTTTCAAAAGTTGCATGAGATGGAGATTCTACTTCATGAGGCAAAGGAAACCCTTACCAAGTACATGCATGAACATGAGGTATGCAATGTTAGTTTATCTTCCAATTCCTCTCAGGATCAATGTTTTGGTGGTTTTGAAAATCACACAAAAGGAATAGGGTCCAAGTTATTGTTAAAAATGGGCTATGAAGGTAAAGGGTTAGGCAAGCATGCATACGGCATTGTTGAGCCTATTGTTGTTGAAGAAAGACCTAAGTATTGTGGTCTTGGATATTCCATAGTTGAGGAGACAAGGGAAAAAGTTCCAAGGACAAACTTTGTTTCAAGTTCACCTCCTCAAGAAGGCTTTAAAGGTGAAAGTTCAAGAACTTTTGTTGAAAGTTCAATCCCTCCAACATGCAAGGCTTGTGTTCAAGATGAATGCGAATGTGTGAAACGAAAGAGTTGTGACAATGATGGGGACAAGGACACTATTGTTGGTCTTCAAAGGAGAGCTTGTAACTCTTCAAATTTACCTCCTCAAAGAGGCGATAAAGGT
>SNQJ01S0017829.1:96240-128294 GCA_010110895.2 Picea sitchensis | reverse complement strand
GACTGGTGTTGATGATTTTCTGACGACTATGTTGTGTCGATCGTGTTGTTCTACTTGTGTTTAGTCGATGGTGTTTATTGACTTGAAAGTTGATTTTGAGTACATTAAGATGCAGGAAAACACCATGTGCTTTGATGAAGTACAGGATGCGATAGTTTGTTTGAAGAAAAAGACTGTGTTGGCATCATTTTTCAGTCTTGTAAAATTTGTTTTTAAGATTGATGGTTTTCTTGGCTTGTGACAAGATGTCGCAGGAAATTTTTTGCAACCATTGGAGAGATGATTGTGTTGACATTAAAGAGTTTGAAAGAGGGACTTGATTCTCAGTGGGAAGGTTGGCAGTCTTCCAAGCACAAAGAGAACAGTGGGTCAGCAGCAGCCAGAGAACAGTGGTTGAAGAACATAGCCAGTTGCAGTACAAGGCATGTCAAGGTATCCAAGTGATTGTCGAAAAGAATTTTCAAGTAGAATCAGTTGATAGAACTTGAAAGCAGACAGATGATCATAACCTTTTGTGGGTCCAAAATCCTTTCAGTGGAAAGGTGTGATCAAAATCTGGACTAGGGGTCAAATTTTAGCTCAAAAATCAATGTTCTCAGAATTTCCTCAAAATGAACGTGAGCGTAGCCCTCGTCGTTGCAAACCCAACGCAACTCGTTTCGTCTCAAACGGACGTAGGGAGCGAGAGATATCACGATCTGTTCGGAATGTCAAACAGGCAAAAAAAAGGACGTTGACTGGGCAGTCCGTACAGGCTGACATGGCAGAGTCCGTACATGCTGACGTGGTGACCGTACGATGGCGTGGTAGGGTCGTACATCCGTACGATGACATGGCAGAGTCTGGTTGGCAGTTGAGAGCGAATGATATCTCGACACGTGGCATTGTGTGGTCAAGTGATTGGGTGCCACGTGGCCCAATCACGGAATGCCACATGGCACCCCGGTATTTGCTAAAGGTTTGCTTGTCAAAATATTTTTGGAGTCCGTGGGGTTCGACCCCCGGACCTCCCCACCGGTGTAAGGTTTTAGCAATGACCACCCTACCAACGCGCCATAAGTTGTTGCTTGTAAACCATATGCGACATAAATTATTTGAATTCAAATATTGTATTTTGGCGCGCGGGGGGGTCGGGCCGGGGCTTAGCCCCGACCCGTGGTTCTGTTACATTACATGTGACCATACTCTTTGTTAAAAGGCGCGCGGGGATTATAATATATAGTCCGTGGTTTTGTTATATATATATATATATATATGACCACATATCATAACCGGAGCGCGTGGGATTTGTGTTGATGGTTAAATCCACGGTTTTATTGTAATGTTCCATGTGACCAATACCATTGTTAAAAGGCATGCGCGGGAGTTGGTGTTATCCACGGAGCCCGACCCCGGTTCTATGTGTTAATACATGGGACCACCATTTAAAGCGCGCGCGGGGTTGTAATTCAGATGGAGCCCGGTCACATTGTTATGTCACATGTGACCACATCTGGAGCGCGCTTTTTGAGGTTTAAAATGTGGTTTTAAACGGTTGAACCAAACGAACCGCCACTTGTCCTTGTTTTATTTTCCATGTAAACGGAGCCCCTTCTTCTATAGCGCGTGGTCGCATAAGACCCATGTGCCCGAGAGCTTGGCGGTTAGGGGCTGGAGGCTCCTTAACCGTCCTACGGTTTGCACCATTGGCACGGTTGCGCCCGGTGCTGGGTTTATACGCTTTAAATTGCGTGTGGGCCAGGTTCATTAAACAAGGGTGCGTTTTGTAGATGCAGAGACAACAAGCTTGAAGGAGAAAAATGGAGGAGGCCTAACTTCTTCATCTTTTGGCCGATTGAGGTGCCGTAAAAGCCCAGCTAGGGGTTTTTGGACGTCCTGGATCCATTGGCACTATTATCAAGGTCATTTGAAGACTTCTTATACAAGTTTTTCACCATTGAAGTTTCAGCAAGCTCCAGGGAGCTTGAAGCCCTCATTGATCGAGGACATGGTTTGGTGAGCCTATGTTTGTTTTTTGTGAATGAATAATCATTTTTGGCTAATTGTTATGCTCTGAACACATTGGGATAGGTTTCAGAGGCTTTTGAGGACTTTTACAGGTGTTTTTTTCCAAAGAGAATCTCAGGGAAGCTTATGGCCACATGTAGAAGAGGTCATGCTTGGATGAGCCATGAACCGTTTTCAGAGTTTTATTAGTCATTTTTGGGGTTTTTATGTGTTCTGATCTTAATGGTACAGTCTATTTTTCCATTGGAGTTGAGCAACAGCTTGTAAAAGAACTTTTGACAAATTAATCCCAGAGAGCCAAGTCCATTGATGGAGGCTCAAGGAGATGTAGCCCGGAGGGGGGTGAACTCCTTTATCATGTTGTTATTGTTCTGAGTTTGATGGTTTATTTGCTGCAAGTTATGTTGCTGTGTATTTATTGAAAGTACATATTTAACCATTTAAAAGAACAATTCCTCACACATAAGCATTTACAAGAAAATACATGAACTTAACACATAGTTTATCTTGCATATTTTAACACATGAAGAAAGGTCCTGTAAAGTTTATTTTTATGAAGTAGAGGGTTCTTGCATAGCATAACAAGTCAGCCTTCTATTTTCAGATCACCTCCAAACCTGTGATCATATTGAAATCTTCCCCGAGGATCCATATTTGGGAGATGATGTGGTTGGCTATCCAGTCCAAGTGTTGGACGAAGGCTTTCGTGTCTCCTTGACTAGGGGGTCCATAGACATTAGTGATGTAGCCTTGTCTGTTCGAGCCAATAAGGTGAAACGAGGATGTGATGGTCCATTTAGAGGTGAAAAAATTGTCAAGTAGAACTGTGGTTGGATTCCAGAGCATCGCTAGGCCTCCAGCTGCCCCCCTGGAGTACACTTCCACATGTTGGGCTTGCTTCCAACATTTTTGAAGAGTAGAATGTGCTTCCTCTCCCGCACATTTTGTTTCCCGTAGAAGAAGTATATCTGGTTGTTCCTTATTGATTCTTTCTTTAAGCAAACCTTGTTTTATTTTTGCGTTGAGGCCCCATATATTCCAAGATAGAATATTCATGAGGACGATGGGGTTTGGAGGAGAGGAAATTTGTCTGAGATCAAGTGAATTTGACCTGAGTTGACGAGAAAGTTACCGACATCTTGAATAAGTTGGTGTTTTGGTTTTATACCCCTCTTTTTATCATCTTTTGTGGGCTTGCATTGTTCCTTTGAGGTTCCTTTTTGTATTCCCATATTTGTATTGGCTCGGGATGATCCTCCTGCCAAAGAGTTGAGAAAGACTATGTGTACTTTTCACAGCTAATCAGTTGGTATGGTATACAATTGCTGCTTGCGGTAGGCTTGCTCCAGATGCGCCATATGTATACCTGCTAGCTTTTAATCCTCCAGGTCCGTGTATGGATCTCCCATTTCTGGGACAAGAATCGCAGGAAGGGAGGTCTCTGTGATATCTGGTTGCAAGGAAGATGGGGCAGGGGGGTTGGGAATGGCAGAGTTTTGACCGGTCGCAGGAGTTGTCAGAGGGTTGGTTGAAGAGGAGGGGGTATCTGAGGGGGTTTGAAGGGCTTCAAAGGAGTTCTTGGTTGGGGGTCCAGGGGGGGCCTAGGGGGGTGCTTTCTTGGTTTGATGTCTATGCCGACCCATGACTTGGGTGAAGTCGTTCTTGGATTTGTCAGGATCTTCCAGAGAAGGTTTGGTAGGGTTGTTTAAAGGGCATTCGAGGAAGAGATTCCCATGCTCGTGGAATTTGCGACAGTGAAAGTGGATGTGGTCATAATCTAGGGTTCGGGACCATTCATCATCTTGATAATCCAAAGTGATGGCGTCGGGGAGGGGTTTTGAAATATTCAAATAGACACAAATGCGGGCATAAGCAGTGTACCTTAATTGTCTTGTTTCCTTCGAGGCTTTGACGTACATGCCAATGGTGTTACCAATTCCTGTGAGGATATCTTCCAGCCAAAATTCCTATGGGAGCGAATATAGCCTCAGCCAAACCGAAGCGTGGGTGAAGTCTTCCTTTTTTGGGTTGAATCTCTCCGTCCAGAAATGAAGAAAAAGGCATGACAAGTTATAGAAGTACAACCCTCCTTCAAAGATTCGATTTCTTTCCTCCAGGTTGTATAGTATGATTGTAAAGAAGCCTTTTGATCCAAGTTGGAGGCCATAGTGACCCTTGGGTCTCCACGAGTGTTGAATCCATTTGACAAGGTATTTTTCTGAAGGCCATAATCCCAGGAATTTTCCTATCAGGGTGAAATCCCTCATGTATTGTTTCTGATCTTCTATTCTTGGAGAGTTGATGATATATTTGGGAGCAATCAAGGCTTGTGGGATGCATTTGTCAGGTTCCCAAGTGCGAGATTTTTTGGGTGACTGGCTTCTAGGTCGATTTCCATCGGTTTTTCCTTCGACATTTCTTCCTCCCATATTATTTGTTGCATGCACTCCAGGAGTTCAAAGGTCGGTCGTTTGGAGTGGTTGGAGCCATGCTCCTTGGCAGTGACAAAGATGTAGGAAGGGGCCGAGAGCCCCCTTCCCTCGCCCTCCATGGTCGCAACAGTGGAAAAGAGGGCAGTTGGTTTTGAGGATGAACCCTAAACGCAGATCACTCTCCGATTCAAAAAAATTACCATGGGATTTTGAAAATAATAAACTTTATTAACAAATTTAAAAGTTCAATTAATATATTTAAAGTTTAATAAATTCAATTATTAGTAATAATACTGGTAAAGTCTACAAAGGTATACATACCCTACCCCCTTTGGATTTGAACTTGTAACCTCTTAAGAGGAAACACATGTTCTTAACCATTAAGCCCACTCAGGTTGTATACAACCCCATTAGAAAAAGTCAGTGGTTGATATATTTTTTATGGGTCATTTGACCATTAATTTTTGGAGATGGAAAATAAATCTTATAATTTTGGAAGGGTGAAAAATGACCACTATTTAATTATATCAACAACTTTTTATAATGTGGACAACTTTTTATAATGTGTTTTGCCAGTAAGTAAACTATCATTTCTAATTATGAGGAGGCGATGACAAAAACGAAAAGGTCATCTGTCAAGCCCTGACGAATCTGCCGCTGCCCCCGTTCCATACACTGAGCTAAAGTCCAATGCGAACATTCGCACACAAATAATTGTTTTTTTGTTTAGATGAAAACAAAACATGGTAATGCCAAATTGAGAAACAGTGTACATATAAACATGTCACTGTACATCGGGGGGTGCGAAGAATCCCCGATGTACACATTCGACCATGTGATGCATGCATTTCAACGTAAAGGCAGATCGTTGGGAAGAAGCCGTCAAAATTTTGAACAAAGGGAGGCCTCATTCATAACTTTCGTTGTGGCCTGTCTCCCATGACACGACTATGTTTGACAGCGAATGATATATTTATTGAATGTTAATAATTTAATTCAGGTTAGTGGCTTGGGTCAGACGGAAACTAGGAGGTTCTACCATACCATTGAAGAAAGTAATTATGTTGAAAGGGGTATATTTATTAATAATGGGTATATTTAATGATTTTTTAATCATAAATTTTAATAGTATGGTTATCAATTGAAGATGTTAGCATATTTTTAGTGGTCTTTCCAAATTAATGAATGACTTAATTGAAATTACAAATTTATTTTACTATTAACTTTTTATCATTTTACAGTGTTAGATTTACATTTGTGCCAAATTTACTTATGGTAGCAGCATAATTACAATCAACCGTTTCATATTCTGGTTTCATATTCTTAATTTCATCTTACCAAATGTAAGCCTTTGAGCTTTCACGTGCTAGTATACATACATATTGAGTAGTTCAAATAAAATAGTCAATTGAATCTTATCTATATAAGTCTTATATAGTTAATATATATTTATATAGATAAGTATTGGGATGATTTACATATGTAACTTTATGCTATCAATAAATATGATTAAACCATATATTTGAATTTTTTATGAATAAGGTAATTGCTACTCAAAATGATTATGAGATGCATATTATTCGATTGTTAATTGTTCTAGGTGTGTAGTGTAATAAAAAAGGTCTTGGAAATGTACCATTGTAGTAAGAGAAATAATTGAACATTGCTTTTCAATATAGATAACAATGATACAAAGGTGTTAGAGAATGTTATTGTAGGTGGAGCTAAGAAAATCAAGACAAGATATATTGTTGAAAATAAGAAAAAAACTAAGGATAGTCTCATTCCAAAAGGGAGGGGAGGGGTATATAATATCTTAGTTTTGATCCCTTGGATGTATTGTACCAAATTATTAATATATGTATTTATTTAAGAGAATCCAATTATAAATGACCAACTGTAGAGATCCTAGTCCATTGCTCTCTACATATTAAGTTGAAGGAAAAGATAGATGTAGAAAATTTATGTTGGGATCAATCTTGTGCAAAATTATCTTGTAGAGATGTATTATAGAGGGAAGGAAGACAATTATTTCTCACTCAAGTAGGATGACAAGGTAGAATAAGAGCATGAATGCAGGGTTAGATAAGTATCTCGTTTTACTTAGTTAAAAGACCCATGTGGAGAGATACTTTAGAAGGATTGTGGACCGTGTTAGAGAAAAAGTAAAAAATTTCACACTAGAGACACTATTAGAAGTGATGAACATGAGTATGATACCCAATGGAAATAGGAACTAAGTGACATAATCAAACGATAAGTAATCATAGGACTTGGATAAGGAATTATGATCAATGAATTTTTCATCTTCCATCACCAATTGTATCTAGGAAAGAAGATAAGAATTAAGATGTTGCAAAGATATTGAACCCAAAGGATAAAGTTTTGAATGTGTAAGGAAGGGGCACAAGTCACACAAGTTTCTAAGATGGAATAATCAAACTAAGGGAGTTGTGAACCATTTGGGACTCAAGGAGATAGTGGAAGATGTAGTAAGAGGAAGAGTCTATGTAGAAATTGACAATAAACAGGTGGAATATGATGCTTCTCTCATTCAAGAAAGAGGTATCACATCCAATGTACCCTTAAATTTTTGTATTCATACAAGAATCACCCATAGTTTCATATAGACAATAATCATGGCCAAGTGTATGCTAAACTCTTAGACATTCTAGGATCCTTGCAAGGTACATATGCAAAATGGTGCTTAAGAAATTGATCAAATACGAATTTGATGGATGTATAGTAGGAATGGGAGGATAAAACAATGAAGTGTGTTTCTCCGAATTGGCATTGGCATATTATGATGAAATAATAGGAAAATGTTATTTGGAAATCCACAAGGATAAAGTTGACTTTTATGAAAATAAAATCAAATGTGTGGATGAAAATGACTCAGTAGGATCATCCAAGGGGGAGGACTTCAATAATAGGTAGGCGTACCTTATCTATGAATTCTAAATGTACTCCACATAAGGGATGTACAAGGTATCTCACTCATATCATCAAAGTTGTAGAATATGAAAGCATGAAAGAAGGGTGGGTTCTCATATTAGAAATACCTTTGGATGTGTTTCTCGATGAAATTCCAAGACTATGACTAAATATAGAAGTAAATTAGAAGATAGATTTGATTCCTTCAAATTTCCTATAAAAAATGCACTTTACTAGTTAGGAGCCAATGAGTTGGGTGAAATTAAGATGAACCTGCAATAATTATTGGATAAGAACAAGGGACTAACCCTAGGGAGCACCCATTTTGTTTGCTAAGAAGAAACATTGGACATTAAATATGTACATTGAATATACAATGTTGAATAACATGGTTAACAACAATAAATATCCTTTTCCCCACATAGAATTTTTGTTTCATCATCTCAAAGATGCATAGGTATTATCTACGTTGGATTTAATATCAAATTACCATCAAATCAAGGTTGATGAACTTGACATACAAACAACTAGTTTTAGAACTCAATATAGACATTATGAGTTCCAAGTCCTACCTTTTGTATTCAAACTTTGAGAGATATATTCATGATGTTGATGAATGCTATGTTCCTGAAGTATGTGGACACATTTATATTGGTATTTATTGGTGACGTCTTGGTTTATTGGAAGAGAAAAATTGTAACATCCCGCTCTACTAAGCACACTTTTATTGACATGTTCTTTGAGGACACTTGCGTGCAAGTGATCCGGTTAGGGTACATTGTGTTTTTGTTTCGATTATGGATTATACATGATGATGATGATGTGTTTTGACTTATTATTATTTGATGTATATATATTGGAAGATGTTATTGACGAGTTTTCCTAAGTGTGTAGAACACATGACAGGTTATGGATGTTGATGGAATCAATGGAATCAATGTTATTGTATTTTGATTGAGTATTTCATTTACACACTTGTGACATATGATTGATTATAGTATGATTTATATATATGGATCATTTACATGGGTTTTATCAGTGGATGCAGGCTTGTCGATGCTTGCTATTCCAACTCACATAAGGAGTAGAGGGCCCATGCACAGAAACCAGACATTGAGGGAGAGGTGTGGCAGTTTCCTTGTCACATCCTACTAGAACTCCCATCGTGGTATGAATTGTAGGTTAACAATTACCTAGTTTGAGTGGTCCACGATGTCGTGAGGATGGACTGAGACAATCACTCACAAATATTCTAAGGGTTACACAATAAATCATATTCCTTATTCCTTAGAAGCCCTTAGTCTTTCACAAGGTTGACTGAGTGGAGTGTTGACTCCAAGGGTTGGACAAAATTCCAAAAGCCATTCAAAGGCAAGTGTCACCCTTGGAGAATGGAGGTGTGTCTTAAAGGGCACGTCGCATAATTAAAAACTTTAGTCAATAAATCTAGGTGGACTAGAAAACATTTAAATGATTAGACCTTGTTGGATTAAAATAATTAATTCAACAATGAATTTATTAATTATAAATCCCAATAAAAGTCTAAGCCTAAGTCTAAGTCTAAATTTAATTAAAGGACTAAATGAATTATGACATAAGTTAACAGATTGGAGAATAATCAAACTTTAGAAAAAAGGGGAATACAATCTAAAGATTGGATAAAATGCACATGTGTGCATGAAATTAATAAAAGGTATTTTTAAAATAGAAAGAAATAAAATATGAGAGAATAGGTGTACACATAAAATAGTATCTAGAGTCAAGGTACCACTAAGTCTAACTAGAAGAAGACTCTTAATCCAACCCTAACTAAGATCTAGTTAGGAGACACTCATTAAATGAGATTTTGGGGAACAAAGGGACAAATAAGAGTGAAAATAGGAACACATTGGGGAATGCGAGAGAAATTGTCTTTTAAAATAAAATAAAAATCATAATTACTTGTGCAACTTGGGGAGAGTGTGACAAGTGTGTGGGTGAATAATCATACTTAATTTAATCTAAAAATTTAATTATTTGTTCATAAGAACATGTGTGAGTGAGGAAATTTCTATAAAACAAATGTTGTAGAAGGAAAATGGATCTCTCTTATTCTTGGTAAGGCTATGTTGCCAAAATTATTGTGACTGTGTTTTACTTGTGATAGTTGGGATACCAATCTTGGAGAAAGAGTGGGAGCTCTTCCTTGTGAGGCACTCTTGGAGCTATAGTTTTTGGTTTCTTGTGTGTGGCCCCTTTGTGGCTCGGGGGATAAGGGGGAAGAAGAGTACCCCTAGCATTCGCTAGGAGGTACCGATGAAGTCTTGGATTTTGCAAGTAAAGTGAAGGAAAAGAAAATTGTGAAGGTTCGAGATGGAAGTACAACCACAACAAATTATATTCTGGTTACAGTACATACAGTTAGTTTAATTAATTAGTTATTGAATTTGATCAATTAAATTTTATAAAGACTATATACTGCATCGATTGATGAATTTATGATGATCTGTAATGCTTGTATGTAGAATGATATTGAAATAATTAAATTATTCGGTGAAACAATTGAATATGTGCAATGTAATATATACTTGTATAAATTGAGTCTTTTCTAGAATTATACTGTATCACAACCAGAATTTGAGAAACAAACTGTAGATAAGTTTTGCGCAAGTTCCATAATACTATCAATCTCAGCTTCAAGATTTAAAATTTGTATGATGTTAAGCATGAATTGAATGTCTAAATTTGAATCCATTTTTCATTCAAGCATACGTATCTTATTCTATGTAGGAAGAGACAAATCTCAGTTTTTGTTAGCGGAAAGAATTTGTTCCTAGACTTATTCATAGCTGGAATGCAACTGAAAGTGCATCGAGTGGAATGTTAATTGCAAATTACTTTCCATCATTCCAATTATTTCATATATGAATCTCAATTTTATTGTGGCCTCTGTTACTGTAATTTTATCTTACTTCACAATTTTACTGCAGATTAAAAAAATTCATTCGATTTTTGAGAGAAGATTATGTTGCTTTTAACCACTAGGAAGTTGTTCGTTCAATTCTACTATGCTATAACAATTCATGTCAGTTGGAATGTTATTACCGTGACAATATTATACTTTGTAAAAGAATATTAATAAATAAAATTGTGAAATCCGTATGTTAGATTATGAGTCATATTTTCCTGTTGTCAAATTGACGCAACCTGCCATCGGCAGCAAGCCGCTCTCACCAGGACCTTCTTTTACACGGCCCGAAGAGTCAAAGACTCTTCCAACTCCTCTCGGAAGTTCCCTCTACCCACAGCACTCCTTCGGCGATCTTCCCTTCACTTCTCGGGAGATCGGGTTTCGCGGTATCACGAAACACGCATGCACACTTCACATGTAAAACAAAACCCCGAACCCCGAAGGTCAATGGGTCAACACTTTCCACCCTTTGTCGGGGATATCCCTATCGGGAAATCGGTACATGAGATGCTGTGATTTACTCACCTTACAAAACCCCGAATGCCGATATGCGATACCACGTGTTAGTGCTCCACGCGATTCCTGTGGGGCCTGTCGCAGCTCGGAGTTTCGCTATTTCTCCGTGGTCCGTTCGACTTTGAAAACGCTAAAGTGTCGAATCTCGAATCCCCAGGATCTCGTGCCACCTGTCCTTGTCACAATCGACGGCCCCGATTAATTCGGGAAATCGCCACTCGCGATTTCGATGTGTATGCAACTCTTGTCTCCCCAAACGTCGAACGCCGAATCCCGATGGATTTGACCCTTCCTGTGTCTATGGGTTATCTCCCACGCATCTCCTCCATGATCGGACGATTGACGGGGTTTCGCGATCCTCCTTCGCGAACCTTGACCGTCGGCTCTCCTCTTTAGAGGTTTCTTCCACTCGAACCTTCTCCCTGGTCTGTTCTCGCAGTGTCACCAGAGAACTATCCCTCCTGAGCTTAAGTCCTCCGACTCCTTCAGAGACTTTTCACCCACACTTTTCTCACTCAATCTTCAACAACTCTCAAAGTGTTGAAGTCACATGGACTCGGTGCACTCGCAGCCACAGAATCCCTATTTCCCTCTGCTCAGGCAAACTGCTGAGACTGCAACCTTGGCCTGCACTTCACCTGCATGGCTTACTCAACCCAAATCAACTTCTGGATGAACGAGAATGAGAGCTTAACTGCTAAGCCCCCTCAACGCACTCTCTGCGGAGGAATTCAACTGCACTCTATGCAGGAATCTCTTGGCTCAACTAGAGAAACAATTGAAACTCATTCTCTCCTCTTTCAGACTTCAATAAATCTCTGAAAACACATGCACAACATATTCAAAAGAAAATGTATGCAAAGAAACAGAACATTCACAATTATATAAGCAACATACATAGAGAAAACAACACCAGTCATGAAATTGAATCAAAAGCTCTTTCTATTAATCCAATCTGTACATGAGGGCTCTCCACAAATTCTCTGCTATGTCCTTCTTCTTGCTCTTGAATGAATGATTCTGAATAATGTTACAATATACAAAGGAGGGTGCCTATGTTCCGTTTTCCCTCTCGAAATCTGAAACTATCAAATCTACAATAAATTCCTATCTAACAACATTAAAACTAATAAATGCCTTCCTATCTACAATACAATACAAGTGCACTTCATTACATTAACTCATTAATGCTTGGCACAATTACATCATGGTGAAATTCAAAGAGAAGTTTGATGGCTTGTCCAGATGTCTTTCCCTGCTCCACGCGCTGGCTCGCTTGATGAGTGAGCGATGCTCCTGCATCATACTCCTCGGCTCGAAAGATTTCATGGGATCCTGTCCATGACCTCCTGTATAGTCTACCCATGTTTCTGTATTGTTTCTTCTGTCTCCCAGCTGGCATCCTCCACTGGGTGGTTCTTCCATTTCACCAGGTATTCAAAATATTGCTTTCTCCTGGTCTTCCTGCCTACTCTTTTATCCAGTATGCACTCCATCTGCGGTTTCTGTGCAACTGGCAATTGTTTCTGCCACTGGACCACTTGTTCCTTGGTTCTAGTGTCTGCTTCTTCAGCCCTGTATGGGTATAAATCCAAAATATTAAAAATCGGAGATATCTCGATGCCCTCTGGCAACTCAATTTCATAAGCATTCTCCCCGAACTTCTTCAGGACTCTGCATGGCCCGATTTTCTTCATCTTGAACTTGTTATATGTTCCCCTTGGGAACCTTTCCTTCCTCAAGTGCGCAAGAACCATGTCACCAACTTCAAACTGAAGTTGTCTCTTTCGTTGATCGGCTATGCGCTTATACTCTTGATTCAATTTCTGCAGTCGCTGCTTCACCTCCGTGTGAAGTTCCTCCATCACTTCAGTGAATTCTTCAGCACGAGCGCTGCTAGTTTCAGCCTGTCCTAACTCCCTGAGCTCAGAAACTCCCCTCGGCTGTGTTCCATACAAAATTTGGAATGGACTTCTTCCTGTACTCCGATTCACCGAATCGTTGTACGCAAATTCTGCCTATGGCAATATCTGGTCCCAACTACTGTGGTGCTCCATTACCAAGCCTCTCAACAGATCTCCCAGACTTCTATTCACCACCTCTGTTTGGCCATCCGTCTACGGATGATAAGATGAACTAAATGCCAAATTAGTTCCCAACTTTTTCCATAGCGTCCTCCAAAAATGACCTATGAACTTCGTATCCCGATCCGAGACTATGCTCCTCGGTAATCCATGCAATCTGACGATTTATTTGACAAACAAGTTTGCGATGTGTGTCGCATCGTTGGTCTTCTGACACAGTATGAAATGTGCCATTTTAGAAAAACTGTCCACCACCACAAAGATGGAATCAACTCCTCGCTGAGTCCTCGACAATCCTAACACAAAATCCATACTGATCGCCTCCCATGGCCTCTCAGGTATGGGAAATGGCTGATATAACCCAGCATTCTGCTTTCGGCCCTTTGAATGTTGACATATCCTGCATCTGTGAACAAACTGCTTAAGATCAGTGCGCATCCCCGGCCAATAATATGATTCGCTCAGCTTGGCGAATGTTTTGTCATGTCCAAAATGACCTGCTAAGCCTCCGCTGTGTTTTTCTCTCACCAAATTCTCCCTCATGGAGCAATCTGGAATGCACAGCTGATTGCCTCTAAACAGCAATCCATCCTGGATCATAAAATCTATCCATGGGCTCCGATCTCTGAGAACTAGGTTCTCTGCTGCCTCATATGCTTCCCTGAAATCTGCATCACCTGCATACATATCTTTCAGATTTTCAAAACCCAACGTCTTGACTCTGAAATCCTACAATAGCAAACATTTCCTGCTCAAAGCATCAGCCACTTTGTTAGCAGTTCCTGAAATGTGCTTAATGACAAATGTGAAATTTTGCATGTACTCTACCCATTTTACATGCTTCTGGTTCAACTTATCCCGTTGACTCACGAACTGCAATGCACGATTATCACTGTATAACACAAATTCCTTGGGTATTAAGTAATGCCTACACTTTTTCAATTCCTGTATGATGGCATAGAACTCTTTATCATATGTGGAGTATTTCATCTTTGCATCGTCCAACTTCTCGCTGTAATATGCAACAGGTCGGTCATTCTGACTCAAGACCCCTCCAACAACATACCCACTGGCATCACATTTCACCTGAGATGTTTTCTGAAAGTCAGGCAACACCAGCACTGGTTGCTCTGTTATCTTCCGCTTCAACAGATTGAAGCTCCTCTCAGCCTCGGTTGTCCAGTGAAAAACTTTATGCCGTTTCTTTACTGTGTCCATCATCGCGGCGCTAATTCCACTAAAATTCTGTATGAATTTCCTGTAGAAACTAGCCAAACCATGAAAGCTCCTTACCTCGAAAACGTTCCTCGGTGATGGCCAATTCCTGATTACTTCTACCTTCTCAGGATCCATCTTCAATTCATTCGCCGAGATTACAAAACCCAAATAAATGAGTTTTGTCTGCATGAAGGAACACTTCTTCATATTGATCAACAACTTCTCCTGCTGTAGCTTTCTCATCAAAATGGCTAAATGCCTCAAGTGTTCATCCTTGGTCTTGCTGAAAATTAGTATGTCGTCCAAATACACGACTACAAATTTGCCAATGAATTCCCTTAGGACTTCATTCATCAGCCTCATGAATGTGCTCGACGCATTTGTCAAACCAAACGGCATGACCAACCATTCGTACAAACCTTCGTTTTTTTTTAATGCTGTCTTCCATTCATCTCCCTCTCTCATCCGGATCTGGTGATATCCGCTCTTGAGATCAATTTTCGAAAAATAATTTGCCCCGCTTAGGCAATCCATCAAGTCNAGTCATCCATTCTCGGTAGTGGAAATCTGTACCTGATGGTGATTTTGTTTATCACCCTGGAGTCTGTACACATTCTCCAGCCTCCATCCTTCTTTGGACTTAGTACTGTCGAAACAACACATGGACTCAGGCTCTCCCTCACCAGTCCTTTGTCCAGCAGATCCTGTACCTGCCTTTTGACCTCCTCATTCTCTTGGGGTGTCAACCTGTATGTGGCCTTATTCGGTAGACTTGCTCCGGGTATGAGGTCGATATGGTGACTCGCACTCCTCATCGGTGGAAACGAATGAGGTAGTTCATCCACGATGATATCAGCGAACTCCCCCAGCAGTTCCTGAATCTCTTCTGGCAAGTCGTCCATTCTTGTGCTAGTCAGGACAATTCTCGGCTTCCTGACAACAAAGAATTGTGGATCTTCATTCTTCTCCATCTCTGTGAGAAGCTCCTTCCCACTCATGAGAAGTATAGTGCTGGTTACTTCTGGCTTCACTTCTTTATCTTTTATTGGAAGCAACTTGTGTAACCTCCCATCTTTCTCCAGAGTATATGTGTTCATCCTCCCATCATGAACAACATTTCTATCATACTGCCATGGTCTACCTAGCAATATATGACATACGTCCATGGGAATAACATCACACAGAATCTCATCATGGTAATTCCCAATTTTAAATTTAACTAAACACTATTTAGTGACACTTACCCGGTGTCCTTTTTGTAACCACGAGACTTTATATGGACTTGGGTGCTTAGTCGTCTCCAGCTCCAGTTTTTCCACCATCTCGGTCGAAACGAGATTATCGGTGCTCCCACTGTCCACAATGACTTTGCATTTTCTGTCCTTGGCTGTGCAAGCCATTCTGAACAGTCTGCTCCTCTGCACTGAGCTCTCCACCTCTCTCTCAGGTGTCAAAAGAATCTTATGCATCCCAAGCGACCTTCCGTTGTCTGCATCTTCTACCTCAGCATCACGCCTCAGTGATGTGAGTTTCTCCTCTGTCCACTTTTCTGTCTGGACAATCAACAACTTTGTGTTCGTCCTTTCCACATGTAAAACATGTGATGATTCCTCCACGGCCTCTTCCTCTACCTCGGGTATGAGGAATAGCATTGGCGTCAGCATATCCGCCACCCTGCTCTGTATGATGCCTCCTCGGCTCAACGTATTATTGTCATTGTTCAGTTTGTGGCTGCCTCTGCTGTGAGGTTCCACCTCTCTCCAGCTTACCCTGAGGTCTCTTCCAATCCTCCTTGGGCTTCTGAGTTCTTTCTTGGGCAACCGCTTTGCCTCTGGGCTGACTCCTGCCTCGCCCTCGCTGACTCTGCTGGCGGCTCAGCTTCTCTTCGGCCTTTAGATCCATATGGTACGCATCCTCAATGGTTCATATGGTAACCATGCTCAAATCATCCTGAATGTCATACCTCAACCCATTCAGGTATCTCGCCACCTTTTTGTCATCACTTTCCCGATGACGAGTTCGGATATTGAGCCTATAAAATTCTTCGGTGTACTCCTTCATCGTCATCATCTTCTGCCTCAGGTTCTGCATCCGCCTGAACAGAGTGATCTGGTAATCTCTGGGGATGAACTTTGCTTTCATCTTAGCGATCATCCGATCCCAACTCTTAATTTTCTGTTTTCCTTTGCAGCGCCTATCAGCCTGCAACTCATCCCACCATAAGGCTGCATGTCCTTTCAACTTGGTTACAACATGCCTTACATTCTTGTCCTCTTCTATATCTTCGTAATCGAAGTAGGTGTCGAGTGCTCGGATCCAATCCAACAACTCTTCTGCATTTAGACTCCCTTCATAGACGGGAATGTCCATCTTGGTCTTTGAGCTCATCCTAGAAATGGCTCTAATCAACCTTTCTGTTGAGGCATCCTCTGCTGAGACCTCTTCTGCATCATGTCCATCTTCCTCTTCAACTTCAGAATCGCTGAACTCTCCACCACCAACTCCGCGCCTTTGGGTGGTTTCCATCTCTTCGAGTCTAGCCCTGAGATCTCGTATCTGTCGCTCCATCTCTGGATTCCCTGTCGGCCTACCTCTCCTTCGAGCGTCCCTGTCTTCACGATCAGGCAACTGCCTTTCTCTTCTAGGCGGCATTATGTCTTCTCCTATTCCTCTTCTACTACAGAAAGTAAAAGATGTCCGGCTCTGATACCACTCTGATGCAAGTCATGTGTATCAGAGTGCTTTCCCTTTCTCCTTCCCTTCTCTCGCCTGTACAGACAAGATTTCGGGCTCTGATACCACTCTTGACGCAACCTTCCCTCGACAGGAAGCCGCTCTCACCAGGACCTTCTTTTACACGGCCTGAAGAGTCAAAGACTCTTCCAACTCCTCTCGGAAGTTCCCTCTACCCATAGCACTCCTTCGACGATCTTCCCTTCACTTCTCGGGAGATCGGGTTTTGCGGTATCGCGAAACACGCATGCACACTTCACATGTAAAACAAAACCCTGAACCCCGAAGGTCAACAGGTCAACACTTTCCACCCTTTGTCAGGGATCTCCCTATCGGTAAATCGGTACATGAGATGTCGCGATTTACTCACCTTACAAAACCCCGAATGCCGATATGTGATACCACGTGTTAGTGCTCCACGCGATTCCTGTGGGGCCTGTCGCAGCTCGGAGTTTCGCTATTTCTCCGTGGTCCTTTCGACTTTGAAAACGCCGAAGTGTCGAATCCCGACTCCTCGGGATCTCGTGCCACCTGTCCTTGTCACAATCGACGGCCCCGATTAATTCGGGAAATCGCCACTCACGATTTCGACGTGTATGCAACTCTTGTCTCACCAAACGTCGAACGCCGAATCCCAATGGCTTTGACCCTTCCTGTGTCTACGGGTTAGCTCCCGCGCAGCTCCTCCACGATCGGAGGATCGACGGTGTTTCACGATCCTCCTCCGCGAACCTTGACCGTCGGCTCTCCTCTTTAGAGGTTTCTTCCACTCGACCCTTCTCCCTGGTCTGTTCTCGCAGTGTCACCAGGGAACTATCCCTCCTGAGCTTAAGTCCTCCGACTCCTTCAGAGACTTTTCACCCACACTTTTCTCACTCAATCTTCAACAACTCTCAAAGTGTTGAAGTCACACGGACTCGGTGCACTTGCAGCCACAGAATCCCTGGTTCCCTCTGCTCAGGCAAACTGCTGAGACTGCAACCTTGGCCTGCACTTCACCTGCACGGCTTACTCAACCCAAATCAACTTCTGGATGAATGAGAATGAGAGCTTAACTGCTGAGCCCCCTCAACGCACTCTCTGCGGAGGAATTCAACTGCACTCTATGCCGGAATCTCTTGGCTCAACTATAGAAACAATTGAAACTCATTCTCTCCTCTTTCAGACTTCAATAAATCTCTGAAAACACATGCACAACATATTCAAAAGCAAATGCATGCAAAGAAACAGAACATTCACAATTATATAAGCAACATACACAGAGAAAACAGCACCAGTCATGAAATTGAATCAAAATCTCTTTCTATTAATCCAATCTGTACATGAGGGCTCTCCACAAATTCTCTGCTCTGTCCTTCTTCTTTCTCTTGAATGAATGATTCTGAATAATGTTACAATATACAAAGGAGGGTGCCTATGTTCCATTTTCCCTCTCGAAATCTGAAACTATCAAATCTACAATAAATTCCTATCTAACAGCATTAAAACTAATAAATGCCTTCCTATCTACAATACAATACAAGTGCGCTTCATTACATTAACTCATTAATGCTTGGCGCAATTACATCATGGTGAAATTAAAAAAGAAGTTTGCTGGCTTGTCCAGCTGTCTTTCCCTGCTCCACGCGCTGGCTCGCTTGATGAGTGAGCGATGCTCCTGCATCACAAATCATCCATAGCGTTGTGGTGGAATCTAAGATTCATTTAATATGGTTGAATCTAGAGGTTTCTTAAGTTAGGTATTTGTTTCCACTTGGATGGATTCCATGAAATTTGTTGTAGAGTTATGCCACAAATGTTTGTGCAGTTGGATTGTTTTTGTTATTTTATTTAGTATGCTTCTCCTTCTAGTTATTCAAGGACATGTTTTTGTGTTATGAGAAACCGTAGTGAGATTTAGTTGCCTGTTATCGAATTTATGTGCTACTTGTACTTGTTGAACTTCGACGATAAAGAGATTGACATGAATCTCAGATTCTATGTACTTTCTGGAAAGAGGCGACGTCCTAAATTGTTTTTTTTTATAGGAAATTTTTATTAAGTCTTAATCTCTAACCTCTTGAAGATCGTACTTCTAAGATAAAATAGGGAATCCTTACCCTCGGTTGGTGGGGCATTTTAAAGACATTTATTATAAACGGAATCATAAATATGCGACAACGTTCTTGAAGGAAACTCAGTTGTTTTGTTAGTCTCAATAATGAATTTAACGCTCACTCAATTGACGTAAGGAAGATATATAGTTTTCTTGCTACTGGGATTTTATTTAATGGTCAATTGATAGTCTCTATCTGCGACTATGAGTCAGTGCTTGAAATCTGGGCATGTTTAACTTAACCATAATTTACTACAGTGGTTTCTTGAATGATTATGTTGCTCGAGTTGAATTAATCCAAGGCGATAACACCTAGGTTCAAAATGAAATCATTGTTGTAACATAAATATCGTGATAACTCGAAGTAGAATATTCATATAGTTATTCATGGGTCGGGAGGTTGAGTAGATGTTAGATGTGATCTCCAAATTTCAGGTGTTATATCCTGGAAATAAACTAATATCTCGCATCTGATGCCAAGTGATACTCCCTTGGGATCTGTGCTATCGTGATTGTATTTTTATGAAGTTAATCATTTCTTAGGAGACACTGTTTTGACTGGATGTTTAGATCCTTGTGAAGTCAAATACTTTTTGTAGAACCTTAGTTGGATTTTTTTTAAAACAAAAAAAAACTGAATTAAAGTATTACGTGTGGTTGGGTTCTCAAATAGAACATTTCTAATATCTTTTCTCCCGATGGTTAATGTTTACCATGTGTTATTTCTCTTCTGGACTATGTTCATGGTTTTGGTAAATGCACAACAAAATAGGAACTTAAATCTTATTAAATTTTAATGATTTTTGAAATCAGAAACTCAGGTCGAATTAACGAATTGGTTATTGTTCATCATCTTTGATGTATTAAATAGTGACACGATTTCATTAAGATTGTGTATATCACTATTGACGTAAAAATGTTAAAACAATCCTTTTCCTTTAGACTACTAACTGTCAAGGATTAGTATGTAGAGAAGATCGATGTAGTATTAAATAAGTGGGAGAATAATTTAGAATTGCGCGATTGTCATCTTAAATTGCACAGGTGGCATAGTTTAGATGAGGTCGTGAGTGAAACTCTAAACTCTAAAAGTTACACTGTGAATATTGAATCTTGGAAGAGTACAATTAATTAGTTAAATTCTAGCTTAGTATGTAAATTTTGCTCGCATGGCCGCAACAAAAGTGACCTTAACAAATTGTTGAATGATATAATTAATGATAGCAACCAAGTGCACATGTTATGATGCTCTCAACATCATAATTACATGACCCTCTATTGGAAATAAACAATTACATGGCATTTTACTTAAGGGTAGGAGCAACAGAATGAAGCGAGGCGAGCCAACGCGGCTAGGGCCCAAACCCTAGCCGCCCCCGGTCTGGATTTTAGTTTGCAGGAGCTCGAATGCAGTCAATCAGAGCGTTCCTCCCACGATCTGCACACCAGAGTATCCCTCCCATGATTTGCAGTGGCCAGAACGTTCCCCCGGCGATCTGCACGCGATTTTGAGCAGCGGTTGTGCCTCTGCGAATTTCTTGTATGAAGGTGGCCGCCACCTTGCTACGATGGCCCCAAAAATGATTGCCGAGATGGAAGAAGATCGACTGGAAGCATTCAAAGCATTAGTCCGCTCGGCAGGACCTAAATCCAAGCCTCCTATCTCATCTAAGTTTGTTAAGAAGTTGGAGGAGATCCCTTCGCTGGAGCTGACTCCAGAGGAGCCTTGCAATCTTGCCCTCATTCTAGCAGAAAATGCCCTCATCGGTAAGTTTACGGGGTTATGGCCCAGCCCCAAAACGGTGGATGCATGGATGGATGATCGTTGGAAGTCACTGATACAGGGAGATGTCTCTTTGTGCGCAGTAGGCAGGGTTTTTTTTGTCTTCAGTTTCTCGAGGACAGAGGATCGTGATCTAGTTTTCAGATCTAGACCCTATTTCATGGGGGCGAGAGGGCTGTTCTTAGCCCCCTGGACTCTTGACTTCAATCCCGGAGCCGAAATCACCGCCGCCCCGGTTTGGGTTAGACTGCCTCATCTTCCCTTGCATCTTTGGGGGAGAAGATCTCTGGAGGACATTGGAAACAAGCTCAGGCGTTTCCTGGACAGTGTGGAGCCGAAAGGGGATCAGTTTACCTGCGCTCGAATTTGTGTTGAGGTTAACCTCGAGAAAGGCCTTCTGGAAGCCATTAAGCTCTCCCTGGGGGAATGGTTCCATATCCAAGAGCTGGACTATGAGCAGATTCCTTTTAAGTGCCTCCGGAGCCATGCTTACGGTCATTTCGCAAAAAGCTGTCCCAAAGCCTCTGGGGAGCCGGGACCAGTCAAAGAAGATGATTTTCAACCAGTTTCTAACAGACGAAGGCAGCAAAGGCGAAAGGACCCACTTCAGCAGGCTCCGAAGGCCACTCATTCAGCAGAGGCAACTCTAGAAAATAAAAACAGCTTTGATGCGTTGAAGGAAGATGAAGCCCTAGACCCAGAAACAACAGCAGTTAAGGGAAATCCTCCGACAGTCGAAAGCTTTTCGGATACCATCCCTCTAGAATCAGTAGCAGCGAGAGAAATTCGGGACTCAGATCCGGAGCCCCCTGACCCTGCAGGTCTAGTTGTTTCAACCCCCTCTAGCGGCTCTGTGGAAACTTCTGACGCTGCAGACATTTCAGTTCTGTCTCCACCCCTTACCCGAGGGAGAAAGACCAACAAAGCACGCAGAGAAAAGGAAGTTTCCTCCAACATTTCTTTAGGTTCTCAGAAAAAGCTGGATCCCTTTTTTAAGGGGAAAGCCTCATCCTCCTAGGTTTATGATTTTCTTCTGTCTACTTTTTTGCTCACAATTTGTGAGAATTTACTCATGTATGCTTTTTTTGTCAGCTTCTCGACTTAGCTCAAGAAGTAAACGGGATCGGATTCCCAATATTTTCACAAGAAGGTTGGCACCACTATTAGGGGTCACCAACCTTCTTCGACTTTATAATTCTCCGATTCTGGTTTGCCAGGAAGGCATTTAATACACTCTAACCGTTCTTGTCAAAAAAAAACCAAAGTGCACATGTTATTAATGTCTTTATGTTGGAAGTTTTTTTTAATCAATGTGAGGAATGGGATCTGATAATTACATTCGATTTGATAGCTTATCTTTATGTTCAAGGGTGGAGATTTTAACTTAACAAATTATAATTCTTCACCTTGTTTATTTAGTAACCTTACTCAGCCAATATTGTTGGTGGTCTAATAGTTTCAAATTATAGTAAATTGATTCTTAGATTATTTTGTCGATAACGATGTTTACCACTTGTTTAAGAATGGATTTAAATAATGAAGAATTAGAATTATGTAGTAATAAAATTATTATTATAAATCTTCTATGCAAGGAAATCTATATCTATTTGTAAGGTTACATCATCCTAAATTATAAGAGTAAACGAATTATATTGTCAGATAAGTAAATAAGCGTTGATGTTCTTAACTTTACATCTTTATAGTTTGATATAAACAAGTTATAAATTCTTACTAAATCTATTAAAAGTGTGAGAATTTTTATTTTTTTTAATTGATGATTCATTACCATGTTAGATTAAATGTGCAAGTTAGGTGTTTTTAAAAGAAAAAGAAAATGCATCATCCACTTCATGGTAAATCTTACCTATATTTTTGTGTACTTGAGAGATGTTACAACGATGGGACGTTACATATGGTAAATCTAACTTATATTTTTGTGCACTTGAAAGATGTTACAATGGAGGGACGTTACATATGGTATCAAAGTCAGTTCAACCCTACGACATTGGACCGTTACGCCTTCCACTGAGTTAAATAAATGAACAAAATTATATCGCTAATTAAATTTTTGAAATTGTACATGCAGGTAATCATGGTTAAAGGACGTAGGGGAAGTAGACGATGTCGTATTGGAAGAAGAGGTGTGGCACCTCCGATAGTATCCATGCCAGAAGGGTCTAAACCCTAGGGAGATAGGCAGATTACTGAGCATGAGCAGGTTGTTTTGGGACATGTAGTAGGTATGATGAGATCTTTCCAGAGGATGTCAGAGGAATTGATTAACTGCCTGGATCGAGATGAGGGAAAATCATCTTTACCCAATGAGGGTTCACAACGCACTCAAGATGGTAGTAGTAGTATGCATAGAGAACTCGAGAAGGTGAAGTTTCCTAAGTTTATGGGTTCCACGGACGGCTCAGTCGCCAAGGAATGGTTGGAGAATATGGCGGTGTGTTTCTCACTTCATGATTACACCTCCAACATGAAAGTCTGCATGGTGTTATTTCAGCTAAAGGTGAGTGCTCTTCTATGGTGGCAAACACTCCTTGTTGGTATGTACACCAGTCCATGAAAATATGTTTCTTTGTCACAAGAGGGTGTAAATTAGTTCTTGGGCCAATCAACAAGGTCATGAGATGTTGCTTTGAAAATTGTAGATCTCTCATCCTAGCCTTGTAATTGGAAATATCATATAGCCAACCTCGAGGATTAGCAATGAAAGTTAGAATGGTATCTAGGGATATAGCCACTAAAAGGAGTGATGATTCTCTCGTTCCTCTAAAATCTCGTATCAAGTTTTTAAACGAGTGATGAGTCTCTTGTGCTTTTAAAATATCATATCGAGTTTTTCAATGACTCAAGGCCATTGTCAATTTCAATGTTTTCATTTGGTGGTTGGGGGTTGGGGGTTGGGGTTAAGTCTTTCTTTATTAATGATGGTGGTTTTATTTTGAGTTTTAATGTTTTCATAAGTGGTTGGGGGTTAGAGTTAGGTCTTTCTTCATTAGGTGAGAGACTCCATGACATGTATATGCCTTGAAGAGGAATGAAATATTCTTTTCTTTTTTCCCTATAAATAAGGAATTTAGGAAATAGAAAAAGAGAAAAACTCCAAATAAACATAACTTAAATGAATGTAAAAATATATAAATAGTGACAATATCCTCATAGCACTCAAAATCATTAAATCACTTCTAAAATCATTCCTCGTAATGTGTTCCACTATTTGTAATATAAAACAATTCATGGCATTTTTTTTTTAAAATAATACATAGATGAACACATGCATGTTATTAAAAACATGTACACATTCTTTAAAATATGATTGGTTAGATTTTCAATGGCAATTTGAAGGGCCCCAAAACTATAGGTAAATTCCTCCACTTGGAATGTGTTTCACTATTTGTAATATAAAACAATTCATGACATTTTTTTTTAATAATACATAGATAAACACATGCATGTTATTAAAAACATTTACACATTCTTTAAAATATGATTGGTTAGACTTTCAATGGCAATTTGAAGGGCCCCAAAACTATAGGTAAAGGGTTGTAGGCACATCTATGCGTGAGTGTGTTTATGGACACCACGCTGCCACTTTGGTTTACCAACTTCTTGAGAGCACCCATATATATACTCAAACCAAAATAGATTTTAGCTCAAACTTTTTAAATTATTTAGAGATTTACAGTTTATATTTTTTATCCTTTTCAAATATTTAATAAATATAAAGTTAAAATATTAAAATCATTTTGTATTGTAATTTATTAAAACAAAATACTTCTCCTTAAATTGGATTTTTTATTATTATTAATGAGTATTAATAAATATATTTCAATTTAAGATATTAAAATAATTTTCTGTTATAATTTATTAAAACAAAATACTTCTCCTTAAATGGTCAGAAAAAAATTATATATATATATATGGTTTTGTTCTTTTCATATTAAATTAAACAAAATTAAATATATATAGACATGGTTTTGTTCTTTTCATATTAAATTAGTAAATCTACCATTATGAAGGTATCTGATTGAAAGTTGCAATGCCTATATTGAAATGAAGTGAATAAAAAAAAAAGCAATAAAATATAATAATTTCAAATCACATGATATGGTTGGTGTAAATGAAGAACTTGAATTAATGAAATGTAAAAAGAATATTTAATTGTGTGTAATTTATTATCTATATATTTTCATAGAATTTATTTAAAAAGAATATTCTAATAACAATATAAAATTTAAGAAAATCTAAAACTCTTTTTATATAATCATGTTTTTAAAATTGAGTTTTAATTTTTCTATTATTCTTCTTTTCGTAATTTTATTCTAATCACTTTTTCACATAAAATACATATAATTTATATCTTAATCATTTTTCCACGTAAACAAATAAATTTCACATAAACAAATATAATTTATATCCTAATCATTTTTCCACATAAACAAATCACTCTTACATAATAAGATTATGAATTTACCATGATGACTTATCAATTATGACTTATCAATTGACATTAATTTTACAAGATTAATTAAGTTTTAAAATTTATCTCTTCATTACTATTTTTTTACATTGTATAGTTCTCTAGTGTGGTTATATTGAGAGGAGGATCAATTGACATTAATTTTACAAATCAAAACAAGAGTAATTAAGTTTTAAAAAAACAAGAGTAATTAAGTTTTAAAATTTACCTCTTCAGTACTATTTTTTTTATATTTTATAGTTTTCTAGTGTGGTTATATTGAGATGAGAGGAAAAAATCATACAATTGTTTTACATTTTTTATTTTATTTTATCAATTTATAAGTTTCAAGAACCATGTGGTTAAGATTTAGTAATGGAATGTGATTACCTTTTATTACCTCCTAGGAATGCTAAGGAGTGGACTCAAATAAATAACCTCTTGTAGTTTAAGAATAAAAAATTTAGTATGTGACCTCTCATAGCAATAAATAAGCAATAAATAATTGAAGAAATAATTAATTATTTTGTCTCTCATAACGTTTCACTATATCATGGAGAGGAGTGGCAACAAAATATGAGTGATGATGATTTTGATGAGCTGACACAGAGAAGAGGACTGGTAAAAAAAAAAGGGATATGAGTGTGGTGATATTTATAGGAGTAATAAAATACAATTCAACTCATTTGTGCATGTTGTTACACAATTATACCAATTCATTCGTATACCAACCCACCACCACCAGAGGAGATATCCATTGATCAAGATAGGAGAACAGTCCATTTGATGAGGATAAGAGAGCGATGCAAAACCAATATGCACAGAATAATTGTTTATGTTCCCTTACTTAGAAATAATGGAGACTCCTCTAAACCTAATAATGGTTCCAACCATATAAACTGAATGCCATCCTATATAATGTACTCCTCATTGCTTAAATGAATGCAGTGTGTGGATTTTCTTTGATGGCCTCAAGGTGCTACCTCACCTGAGAGAAGCCACTTTCTTTCTCTCCTTCTATTTTCAAGTTGGTATCGGAGCTGAGCGAGGTGGATCTTACTGGAGGCAGATCGTTGAGGTTGAATTGTTGTGTGAGAGAGGTGGATCGCTAGTTCATTGGAGGCCTCCACGATTACTTTCTCTGGATTTGACCAAAACCCCACGAAGGCTCACACTACTAGATGTAACACGACCATCGTGGAGGTTCATTGTGAAGACCAGGCTCATCTGGCACATTCAGGCCGAGAACAGGAGGAGCCTCGACAGACAGATTTGGATTGTTAACAACAAGAGCGTTGATTTGCAGACTTAGATTGGGAACAAGACAAGCCTTGTCTAGAAGATTCAGATCTGGATGATTTAGTTTTTGTTGTTTTCCTGCAGTATTAAATTGTGCTTCCTTACATTTGCTATGGAATTTTTGTATCAATTGTTCTTTTCTTTGTAATATTCTTTCTCGCATTTTCATGTTGGAAGTTTGAATTACCTGACCAGGAGAAAGACATTGATCCCACATTTTTGCATTGTTTGAGCCAGATAAAAGAAGCATTAGACACACTTTCAACTGAAATTTTTCAAGTTTTGATCATAACTTGCGACTGTGGCAATCATATTGTTGACAACAAGTGGATATCCTCAATGGTAACAATGGTAAATTGACCTTTATACAGACTGTATATCCATAAAACCTCGACAACATAAATTGTTGCTTTAAATGACAAATCCAAACCCAATCTTGTTGTCTACTATTCTTGTAATATCCCCAAGGACGAGCCCTGTTGTAATCATGTTTATGAACTGTAAATCATGTCTTATAGGCTGGTGAGCAAAGTTAATATAAGTTGGTAATGCTTATGAGTTTATTAGGCCTGAGAGCCTAAGTGTTAAGGCCGGGAACCTGTTTTTGTATATGTAATTATGCAGAACATTAATAAAAATATAAACACCTCTGCGTGCAGACCGACCATGATGAATGAGTGATGGGGGACTAAGATTCCATAGAGTGGGTAAGGGATTGGGGGCTGGAAGGTTGGAAAGAGAGGCTAAGTGTTGAGCCTAGGGGCTTAAGTCCTTGGGAATAATATTTTAATATTATTCCAAAAGCCATGTGAAATATATGTTTTGTCCTAAGTTCCTAGAAAGGAATGCATGCTGATGGAGTGCATGCAGCTTCATGGGAGACATGTGTCAACCTAGGCACATGTAGTTAAAAAATGCAGAAGTTAGTCATGGATGGGGTCACTCATCATTCCATCATCCTTTACGTTTGATTTCGGATACCCTCACGCAGCTCTAAGAACCAAAAAACTGAGACGTCTTCCTGAAGACCAAAACATCATCCGTCTGATTTTGTTATTGGTCTGTGTCTATCCTTGACATACCTATGCACCGTTGAGAAAAATGGTCAGGAGGGGAAAGTCAACTTGTGAGTTCAAGAAACCAATCTATCCACCACTGTAGACCTGAATCCATACCCTATCTATCTGTAGGTTGCTACTTTCTATTTTTTTGAGTGGGGTTGTGTTGTGGTTATCCTCACCATGTGGGAATTGAGTCGGAAGGGGCTGGAGAACTAGGTTGTAAGGCCCTTAGTTGAAGAGGCAATCTGTCAGGCCTGTGAGAAGCCATTTCAAGGTAAAGGAGTCTGCTAGGAAGTGGTATTCTTCCAGACAGAGTCCAGCACCAACTATGGAGCTCTAAGACTTCCTGATCTGGCCTGTTGCCGAGACCCAAAGAGGGAGGTGAAGCACTGATGGACTGTGCTTGTGAAGGTGTATACTCTCGGGTGAAACAAGAATGTGGAGAATGAGAGTCCATGAGTAGTGGGTGTGTTAGCACTCTATAAATTCTGTCTAGCTGAATAGACAAACGATAGAGGTAATTGTTTCAGCTAGTTTTAGAGATGAGGCACTAGCTTGCTCAACTCACAGAGGGCTCTCTCGTGTCACTTGATACATCTATGGAAATCGGTGGCTAGAATTGGTTTGTTTTGGGGTTTTAATAAATTTGTTGAAGAGATGAAGATGACCTTTGGGATATGGGTCAAGAATGTAGGATGCATTTCCAAATCGTGAAAACAAACAAGAGGAAAAGTCTAAATGAGGAAGTCACTTCTGAGTTTATGCTTGAAAATTTTAGATGGTATCAGAAGAAAAGAAACACACAACTATTATCAGAGCATTATAGTAATGAATTATAAAATGGTTTAGAAGAGATGAACATAGTCTAAATCGCCAAGCTGAGAGCATTGAATAATGAATTATGGACTTTTAGTTTCTCAATTTAGACAGAAGAAAGAAAAATGAAAATACAGAATAACAGGAATCACACACTATGAGAGAAAAGGAGACTCATAACACCACCAATTATAATCTTTTCATAAAAAGTCCCAAAATCTGCCTCTGCACCCATGTATTCATTCCATCCCCAGAGATTTATAAAGTTTTCCTGCATAGAGGGCAGGATCCTCTTTTCTCCATCCTTCTATACTCATGAGGCCAAGCATATATAGAGGAATTTCATATGGAATTTAAAACATTCTGACTTCCTCACAATTATAAAAACAGATATAAGTTACAAAAAGGAAGAACAATTGTATTATTTAAAGGGACCGTTAGTAATCAGTCTGTCATATCAGGAATCCCTTCTCTTAAGCCGACATCTGTCCAAAACTCTCTGAAATACACCAAAATTTTACCTGAGGATTCACCTCAACTTGGTGATTTCCTCCTCCAGGGTACTCCACCAATCAAAATTTTCGTCGACGCTCTCTATCATCTCAGTTTTGGCCTCAGATTTCCTCCTTTTGCTCCTCTTCTTCTTTGCGGCTGGGTGGCAGGTGTTGTCTGTGTGTTCATTTATGACAAGATCCCTCATAATGGGGTTTAATTTTACTCCCAACTCTATCTCAGTTTCAGGTTTGGTATGAAATTTAGTCGCCAGCATCTGCAATACCCATCTTTCATTCTTACTTATTTACCTACCTAGTACCTTAGCTAAGAACCCAGTCGTGCCAGACACCATCTGACAGGTATTATCCATGCCTTCCGGACTTCCCAGAGACCTTGATTTGGCCACCCTTTGTGTTTATAGAATTAAGGAGCATAGGCCGAGCTTGTTTTTCTTACATATAAGATGACAATTTCCCAAAATAGGATAAAATGATTCATATCTGAGATTTGATGGTTTGTGTACTTTGCTCACGAATTACTGTCATAGTACCTTGGTGTGCCATGCTTCATCAATGCACTTCGAATGATGAGCCTCAACTTAGTTATGCGACGACGTCCTTTTGGTACGTCATCCGAGAAAGTACCTGGACCAGTGATGTGAGGTGATCTGACCAACCGCCATCCTCCCCGCGAGCTATCGACATGACATTTTGAACCAGGTGACATCGGGGCCATAGGAAAAGTGGTTTTAGGCAATCCTTCATCTCCCTCGATGCATGTGTAAGAGCGCCATACGTTCCCCATCGAAACCAGAGTAGTTTTCCCCGGTCTGCCTTCACGATGTTAAGTTCTATGTTATTTGTTTGTCTGATGTAGGATTCAACCGTAGATCTAATATTCTTCAAGATCGACAACCCACCGAGATACCCGCTTCCCACTTCTACTACATTCATTCATACACCGCGGAATATAGTTGAGCGCCCTGAACTATTGTGCCTCTACTGTGGTATAGCGTATCGCTAAACTTCAGAAGTTTTTAGATCCTGATAAAAATTGTTAGGGTGATAACATTGGCTCCAATTGTGGATGTTATCCTCCCAGCGAGGAAGAAAAGAACTCATAGACCCAGTGCCTGGTCCATGGGGTTTTTCCCCAAAACATGTGTGTGTCCTACTCCTACCAAGCTCTGTGCACTGCTTCCAATTGCATGGGGGACGTTTGAGTGCATTATTGAAAACTGACTGTATCTAGTGCTAGAAAACTCAAATTGGAAAATGCTTGATCGACAAGCTTATTTTCACACCCATACCTACCCTAAAACTGTTGGGATGACCACTCGCTTAAGTGATGATAAAGTGCCAATGCAGCCAATCAAGCAATTGGCTTCCTGATTTTCCTTTGTTCACATTTTTGTCAAGTTGGTAATAAAACGTAAAGGATGGCGGCTGAAAAAACAAATTGAATCCAAAATCTGAGCTTATGAATGAAGAAAATTCATCCTTCACTGAAGACTATAATAGGATGGTCATCGGATCTTGAAAATCATGAAAAATCATTTCTCCCTAATGAGCAAAAACTGAAAGGCAAGTATCTTTCATCAGTGTTAGTTGGTTTTGCTCTATTTCTTCTGTTCTGAGAACATCTTCGAATGAAATGGCGATGATAGGTTTGTCTGCTTGGCCATGCATATCAACAAAAATATTCATATATTCTTGAACATCTTCAAATATGACAGCCATATAATATGCACCAAGGTTATCCTCTTGTTCATCAAACAACTCTGATGTGGTTTCATTAAATTTCTGGAAATTTGTTTGAGGACAACCACTTTGACTTTCCGGTGAATAAATAGAAATAAGTTCCTACTCATGCACTACTTCATAGTCTAGAGCTCCCACGGATGGATTTTCAAAACCCTGATTTTCAAATGACTTGAATAAAACCACTGTCTCTTTATTATCTTTCTGTGTTTCTGATGGACGAATGGCATACACTGCTTCATCTATGTCATTTGTTTCTTTATTGCTAGAAACTTCCATAGATGTAATTTCATAATCTTCATCCATGTCTATGTTGCTTAAAAATTTAACCACGATGTCATTCTCAAGGGAAGAGAAAATACTCTAAAACACCTTTTCATATTGAGAATCCATACTGATTTCGGGATGGAGAAAATGACCTTGAACAATACTTTTTGGAGCAACTTCTTATTCCTTTTCAGGATGATAGCTGAACATAGACTGCAAATCTGAGTTGACATGACCCTTTATGTGATTGTCCATAGAATTATCATCACCACTCCATTCATGCTTGGAGGATCCCTGTCCTGAGATATTACAAATATTTTTCTTCAATAATTTGAAAGAAGCAAAACATAATGGTAGGGTTGTCCTACCTGATTTGAAATTGTCTTCAATTTCATTGCCAACATATGGTTGTATTTTAGTGCAAGCAATAGGGTCTTGAAGTGCATGAAAAGAATGTTGTGACATCTTGTCATTCTACTCCATTGATCTAGTGTGTCTTTGCATAAGCACAAATTCTTTTTCTTCGATGATGATTTTAGGATTTTCTTTCAGCAATTTGAAAGAAGAAAAGCATAGAGGTAAGGAATTCCCTTCAACTGATTCAATACTTTCTTCTTTGTAATTGTGATATGTAGCCTGATTACTTTCATTATACTGTTGAAAAGGAACATTTTTTGATAGAGAACATGTGGTTGATTGTTCCAGGGGGTCAACATCGTAATCATCATATTCATCATATATAGGCAAATCATTAACATATGCCATGTCATCTAACAAGAACAAACTTAGAACATCAACCTGTTCTTCAACAAGTTGTTTTTCACACTCATATTCTTGACTATCTACAAATGAATACATAAAACGATCAGCCCTCTGCTCATCATGGGATGGATCAACACCTCCTCTTTCAACAAGTGGGATGTTTTTTTTTGCAAAATCATTAGCATTGGAAACTTCAAGTGGACCTATGATATTTTCAATTCTATGCTCAATATTCCAATCAACTATTTTCTGTTCATATTCACTTTCATGTCCTTGAACATTCAACCCCTCATTTTGGGTTTGTTTACATGCTTGGATGTTGTGTTGAATGTCCTGAGAATCACTAAACATTTGTTGTAAGGACCCAGGTCTTC
>SNQJ01S0017829.1:55289-89957 GCA_010110895.2 Picea sitchensis | reverse complement strand
AATTGATTCAGGGGCTAGCCATAGTTATGTAGATCCTAGGGTGGTGGAAATTTTTCATTTATCAAGAAGAAAACATGAAAAGTCTTGGTTAGTTCATTTGGCTACAGGAACCAAGAGGAAAGTCACTGAGTTGGTTAAGTCATCTCCTGTGGAAATGAAGGGATTTAGAACGAAGACTGAATTGAATATTCGTCCTTTAGGCTCTTATGATTGTTTAATCAGGATGGACTAGTTGGACCAACACCATGCCCTCCTGGACTATCGTAACAAGGAATTTACTTGCCTGGATGAGGAGTGGAATCGGAAAACATTCCAAGGAATTCCCAGAGCTGTGGTTGTTAGAGAAATCTCAGCAATGCAACTGAAAAAGTGCTACATGAAAGGTTATCAATTGTTTGCAGCCCATGTGGAGGAAGCATCCAAATATGAAGTCTCAAATATTGGAGACCATGTAGTACTAACAGAGTTTGGAGATGTATTTCAGGAGGTACCCAGACTACCTCTGAAGAGAGATATCAATTTCTTTATAAATTTGATTCCTGGAGCAGCTCCAGTGTCGAAAGATCCTTATAGAATGAGTACGCCAAAGCTGAAAGAGTTTCAATTGCAGCTTGAAGAGATTCTAAAGAAGTGGTACATTCTCCCAAGAATGTCACCTTGGGGTGCCTCGGTCCTATTCGTGAAGAAGAAGGATGGGACGTTAAGGCTGTGCATTGATTTCAGATAGTTGAACAAAGTAACTGTCAAGAACAAGTATCCTCTGTCGAGGATCGACGATCTTTTCGATCAGTTGAAAGGTGAGAAAATATTTTTGAAGATAGATCTCATATTGGGATATCACCAGGTAAGAATAAAGGATGAAGACATCAACAATGTTTCCTTTAGAACAAGGTATGGTCATTACAAGTTCACAGTGGTACCATTTGGGCTGTCGAACATACCTGTTGTTTTTATGTGCTTGATGAATGGTGTATTCAGGGACTATCTAGACAAGTTTGTCATAGTCTTCCTGGATGGCATTCTGGTGTATTCCAAGTCAAAGGAAGAGCATGAACAACACCTGAGGATGGTGCTGCAAGTGTTGAGAGAACACCAGTTGTATGCCAATTTGAGAAAATGCTTGTTTTATCAAAGGTAGATCCATTACTTGGAGCACATTATTTCATAATAAGGGATCATCGTGGATCCTAAGAAGGTTGAGGCCATCAGAGAATGGTCAGTGCCAAAGAATGTGGTGGAATTTAGATCCTTTATGGGTCTAGCGGGCTATTACAGAAGGTTTATCGCAGGGTTCTCAAAGATAGCTCCCCTATCACTTCCTTGCAAAGGAAGGAGAAAACGTTTTAGTGGACTGAAGAGTGTGAGAAAAGTTTCCAGTGATTGAAGAAGTTGTTAACCAATGCTCCAATCTTGAGGATTGCAGATCCAAATGTGGATTTCGTGGTGTGCACAGATGCATGTAAAGAAGGGTTGGGAGGAGTTCTCAGTCATAATGGATTCATAATCTGTTATGAGTCCAGTAAGATGAAAGAGAACGAAAAGAATTATGCCACTCATGATTTGGATTTGGAAGCAATCGTTCACACTCTGAGGAAATGGATACATTACCTCATGGGAAGGAGATTTGAATTGAGAACAGACCACAACAGTCTGAAATACTTGTTTGACCAACCTACCTTAAATGCCAAGCAGAGTAGGTGGCTGGAGTTTCTGTGTGAATACGACTTTGATATCAAGCATATCAAAGGGAAGGAAAACAAGGTGATCGATGCACTTAGCAGAAAGGTCCACAACTTACATTGTTCAGCCATTAGCATGTACAGGACTGATATTAAGGATAGAATTTTGGAAGCTGCAAATGCATATTTGCAGTACAGAGACTTGGTAGAAAAGCTACACCAGAGTGAAAGACCATAGAAAGAGGAAAATTACACCTTGGAAGCTGATGGAATACTTCTATACAAAAACAGAGTGTATATACCCAATGTCCAGGGTTTGAAACTTGCGATTCTAAGAGAAATGCATAATGTGACTTATGTTGGGCACCTTGGATATCAGAAGACTGTGGAAGCAGTCAGGAGCCATTACTTTTGGCCAGGTATGAAGAACGATATCCTTGAATATTTCACCAGATGTATGGAATGCCAGAAGGTTAAAGCTGATCATAGGCACCCAACAAGGTTGCTACAACCTTTGCCCATTCCTGAATGGAAGTGGGAAGTGGTGACAATGGATTTTATTACAGGATTGCCCAGAATAGGCAAGATGCATGATTCGATCATGGTAGTGGTGGACAAGCTTACAAAAGATGCCCATTTTATTCCATTGAAAAATACTCACAAGGCAACATATGTTGTTGATATTTTAGTGAAGGAAGTGGCACGATTGCATTGAATTCCTAAAACAATTGTGTCCGAAAGAGACCCGAAATTCACCTCAAATTTCTGGAAAGGATTGTTCAAAGGATTCAGAATGAATCTGAACTGTAGTACATCTTATCATCCTAAGTCTGATGGAAAGACAGAGAGGGTGAATAGAGTGATAGAAGACATACTGAGAATGTATGTGATGGAAAAACCATCAAAATGGGAAGACTACCTACACTTGGTAGAATTCGCTTACAACAATGGGTATCAAGCATCATTGAAGATGATCCCATTTGAAGCACTTTATGGCAGAAAGTGCATTACTCCAGTAAGTTGGGATAATCCAGCTGACAGGGCAGTAATTGGGCCAGAGTTGCTCAAGGAAATGGAAGAGCAAATGCTTAAAATTAAGCAGAATTTAAAAGCTACCCAAGACAGGCAAAAGTGGGTGATCATGTTTTCTTGAAAGTAAAAGCTAATAGAAGTTCCCTGAAGATGGGAAACTGTGCCAAGTTAGTAGCTAGATTTTGTGGGCCATTTGAAATCCTAGAAAGGAATGGGCCAATTGCATATATGCTTGCATTACCTGCATCCATGACTGTACATAATGTGTTTCATGTTTCATTTCTTAAGAAATATATACCTGATGCTAATCATGTTATCGATTGGAATGTGATTCAGGTGGAGTAAGAAGGTATCCTACAAGTGCATCGTGTGCGCATATTGGACAAGAAAAGAAAACAACTCCGGAATCGAGCTATAGGGTTTGTAAAGGTCCAGTGGACCTGGTACGATCCCGAGGATGCGACATGGGAGCATGAGGATACTATGCGGGTAGAATACCCACATCTTTTTGAAGATTTTGGAAATCTTTTTGATATTGTGTGAAAGTTTCACTGAGGACAGTGCAAAAATAAGGGGAGGGGATTGTAATATCCCCAAGGACGAGCCCTGTTGTAATCATGTTTATGAATTGTAAATCATGTTTTATAGGCTGGTGAGCCAAGTTAATATAAGATGGTAAGGCTTATGAGTTTATTAGGCTGGGGATCCTAAGTGTTAAGGCCAAGAGCATGTTTTTGTATATGTAATTATGTAGAACATTAATAAAAATATAAACATTGTTGCGTGCAGACTGACCACAATGAATGAGTGATGGGGGACTAAGCTTCCACAGAGTGGGTAAAGGATTGGGGGATGGAAGGTTGGAAAGAGAGGCTAATTGTTGAGCCTAGGAGCTTAAGTCCTTGGGAATAATATTTTAATATTATTCCAAAAGCCATGTGAAATATATGTTTTGTCCTAAGTTCCTGGAGAGGAATGCATGCTGATGGAGTGCATGCAGCTTCATGGGTGACATGTGTTGACCCAGTCACATGTAGTTAAAAACTACAGAAGTCAGTCGTGGAGGGGGTCGCTCCTCATTCCATCATCCTTTGCGTCTGATTTCAGATACCCTCACATAGCTCTGAGAACCAGAAAACTGAGACGTCTTCCTGAAGACCAAAACATCATCTGTCTGATTCTATTATTGGACTGCGTTTGTCCTTGACATACCTATGCACTCTTGAGAGAACTGGTCAGGAGGGGAAAGTCGACTTGTGAGTTCAAGAACCCAGTCTATCCGCCACTGCAAGGATGAATCTGTACCCGATCCGTCTGTAGGTTGCTTCTTTCTGTTTTCCTGAGTGGGGTTGTGTTGTGGTTATCCTCACCGTGCGAGAATTGAGTCGAAAGGGGTTGAAGAACCGAGTTGTAAGACCTTTAGTTGAAGAGGCAGTCTCTCAGGCCTGTGAGAAGCCATTTCTAGGTGAAGGAGTCTGCTGGGAAGTGGTATTCTTCCAGAGAGAGTCCAACACCAACTATGGAGCTCTAAGACTTCCTGATCCGGCCTGTTGTCGAGACCCAGAGAGGGAGGTGAAGCACTGATGGACTGTGCTTGTGAAGGTGTATACTCCCGGGCGAAACATGCATGTGGGGAATGAGAGTCCGTGAGTCGTGGGCGTAAGAAGGCATCATGGGAAGAATCATTCCGGTTATTCTGTGTAGTTTTCCCTGTAACCTCGGCCTAGACTAGGATTCCTTGCCTTGGGTGGAGCTTAGTCCTAGTTCGGGGGTGACCCACTGTTGAGCGTGACGAGCAGCGTGGTCTAAGGCTGGGAGCTTCGTGGAATTATTCCAGTAATAAAAGATAAGTGTTAATTTTGTACTTAATTTATAAGTATATGCATCTCTGTGATTCTTGCAATATTATCATGTATTCCATTGTAATCATGAATTACTATTAATCCCATTAAACCTGCATGTTAGTCATAATTTTGTGATTACTCTGTTTGGTTTAGTTAAATGTGTGTAATATGAATTAATTCATGTTATATATATAAGTATGAGAATGTTGTTTCCACACAGTAGCGTTTTCCCGGTCGTGGGGTTGACGGTCGGGGACGTTACAATTCTAGGCATTAATTTATAAAGAAAAAGTATCAGTTCGCTTCTCTCTGGAAGAAAGTGTTGGAAGAGATCATTTATCTAATCTAGATCGTTGCTCGTCTAGAGTGTCTAGATCGTTGCCCTGGTAAATTTGTCATTCTTGCATTCGAATCATTGTTTTGAATTTGCTGTGAGTTTGTTGCATGAAGGAGTTTGCAAGGATGGCGAATCCACTTGCTGAAAATGATCTCAATGAAGCCAATAAATTGGATGGCTCAAATTTTGTGAATTGGAAATTCAAAATGCAGACCTTGATGGAAGGTTATGGTGTATGGAAGATCACGAAAGGATATGAAGCACGACCCAATGCAGCTGCAGGTGCGACAGTGGAAGCAATCCAAGATTGGGATAAGAGGGAGAAAAAAGCCAAGGTATTATTACGAATGTCTGTGAAAGATAATATAATTCCTCACATTAGAGATGTTAAGACTTCTAAAGAAACCTAGAAAGCACTTAAAGATTTGTATGAGAGTAATAATATAAATCGTATTCTTTTTCTAAAGAGTAAATTGCTAAGTATTAAAATGGATATAAATGAGTCTATTAGTACTTTTCATGGGTGAATTAAAGACATGAAAGATAAATTGGGAGATATAGGAGAAAAAGTGCCAAACACTGATCTTTTCACAATTTCCCTAAATGGAATGCTAGAGGACTATCAAATGTTTATAACAAGCCTTGCAACAAGAGAGAAATATCCTACCTTTGAGGAATTGGCAGGTATATTGTTGCAAGAAGAAGAGAGGTGCACAAATTTGAAGCTAAATTTGAAGCCTCGGAATTCATACTTAGCACTATGGACAAAGAAGAGATTCCCTAAAGGAAAACCAGGAGAAGGAGGCAGAGGAGGAAATTCATTTCATAGGAAGTCATTTCCAAAACCAAATCAAGGTATGCCGTCTAATAGGACTGGGCATATTTCCAAAGAATGTTATAAGAAGAAAAATTATGAGGATAGGCATAAAAATAGAAAACATTCAGGACATTTTGCAGAAGAAAACCCGAATTTTGATTCAAAATATCTCAGATTGTTTGTGTCTAATTCTGCACTGTCTACTAAAACTGATGATGTTGATGCAAGGTTTGTTGATTGCGGAGCTTCAATTCACATGAAATGTAACAAGAATTGGTATGTAAACTTTAAAGAAACACATAATGGTGCCCATATTTATCTTGGAGATGATCTTTCTTATCAAATCAAGGGATATGGAGATATTCCAGTAACACTTTCAAATGGTATTGTCAGACACATTCGCAATGTTGTGTATGTCCCTGGGATAAATAAAGACTAGATTTTTGTGTCCACAATTACAGAACACAATTTGAAGGTCGAATTCTTCAAGACACATTGTATAGTGAAGGACTTGTAGGATCATTACAGAACTGGTGCCTCAGGAGTCAGAGTTGGAGGTCTGTACAAACTTGATGTCACCAGCAAGAATCATCAAGCATTGACTTATGCAACTATGCCTACAGAAAATCTTTGGCACCAAAGGTATGGTCACATTAATTAACATGATTTGTTGTTATTACAAAAACAAAGTATGGTTGAAGGACTCCCTATGTTGAAGAATGAGTATGTTGCTTGTGAAGGTTGTGCATTAGAAAATATGCACAGAGATGAATTCCCCTCTAATTCTGATAGGAGAAAGAAAGACGTATTAGAAATTATACATACTGATGTTTGTGGACCAATGCAAATGAGGCCCTTAGGAGGTGCTTATTATTTTTTATTATTTATTTATGATTTCACAAGATACACATCGGTTTATTTCCTTAGGAAAAAGAGTGATGCTTTTTAATACTTCAAGGAATTGAAAAACATGGTGGAGAAGCAAACATGAAATTCCATCAAAATACTCTACTCAGATCAAGGGGGAGAGTGCAGATTAGGGAACTTCATTAAGTATTGCAAAGATCATGGAATAATACAACAATTTACAATTACCTACACTCCACAGCAGAATGGAGTTGCAGAAAGGAAAAACAGAACTCTAGTGGAGTGTGCACCAAGTATGATGAAAGGTCAGAATCTCTCAAATGATTTTTGGGTTGAGGCCATTAGCACTATTGTTTATTTAAATAATAGAATTCCAACAACGTTTCTTGATCATAAAACTCATTTCGAATCCTTGTATGATTCTAAACCATCAGTTAATAATTTGAGGATATTTGGGTGTAAATATTTTGCACATATTCCAAAGGAGAAAAGGAAGAAGCTTGATGCTAAAGCTATCAAATGTATTTTTATAGAGTATTGTTCAGAAATTAAATCATATAAGTTTTTTGATCCATCTACTCACAAAGTGTTTGCAAGTAGAGATGTAATTTTCCATGAGCAGGCAGAAGGAAATAATGAAGACAACAATCATGAAGGATGGCATGTACTTATTGAATATGAAGAGGTTAAAGAAGAGAAGTACCAATAGGAAAAGACACCCAATGACATGGATACATCCAACAACGAAGAAGAATCTTCACAAAATGGAGAAGAAGTCACCAACCAATTGAGAAGATCTTCACGACAGGTTCGTCCACTTGAAAAATATAAATATTATGCCTTGATGAGTAGTATTTCAAATTTCATAGAACCCATGAATTTTTATGAAGATAATGAAAATGAAGAGTGAAGAAAAGAAATGGAGGAATAATATGACTCTATAATGAAAAACAAAACTTGGGAATTGACTGAATTTCCTAAAGATAAAAAGACCATAGGATGTAAATGGATATACAAACCTAAATTCAAAGAAAATGGTAGTATAGATAAATATAAATATATATTGGTGGAAAAAGGGTATTTACAGAAGGAGGGCATTGATTATGCATAAACATTTGCACCAGTAGCTAAATTAAATACTACAATATTGTTAATTGCATTAGCTACAAAGTACCATTGGAAGCTTCACCAATTAGATGCAAAATCTGCTTTTCTAAATGATGAGTNCTACACTCCACAGCAGAATGGAGTTGCAGAAAGGAAAAACAGAACTCTAGTGGAGTGTGCACCAAGTATGATGAAAGGTCAGAATCTCTCAAATGATTTTTGGGTTGAGGCCATTAGCACTATTGTTTATTTAAATAATAGAATTCCAACAACGTTTCTTGATCATAAAACTCATTTCGAATCCTTGTATGATTCTAAACCATCAGTTAATAATTTGAGGATATTTGGGTGTAAATATTTTGCACATATTCCAAAGGAGAAAAGGAAGAAGCTTGATGCTAAAGCTATCAAATGTATTTTTATAGAGTATTGTTCAGAAATTAAATCATATAAGTTTTTTGATCCATCTACTCACAAAGTGTTTGCAAGTAGAGATGTAATTTTCCATGAGCAGGCAGAAGGAAATAATGAAGACAACAATCATGAAGGATGGCATGTACTTATTGAATATGAAGAGGTTAAAGAAGAGAAGTACCAATAGGAAAAGACACCCAATGACATGGATACATCCAACAACGAAGAAGAATCTTCACAAAATGGAGAAGAAGTCACCAACCAATTGAGAAGATCTTCACGACAGGTTCGTCCACTTGAAAAATATAAATATTATGCCTTGATGAGTAGTATTTCAAATTTCATAGAACCCATGAATTTTTATGAAGATAATGAAAATGAAGAGTGAAGAAAAGAAATGGAGGAATAATATGACTCTATAATGAAAAACAAAACTTGGGAATTGACTGAATTTCCTAAAGATAAAAAGACCATAGGATGTAAATGGATATACAAACCTAAATTCAAAGAAAATGGTAGTATAGATAAATATAAATATATATTGGTGGAAAAAGGGTATTTACAGAAGGAGGGCATTGATTATGCATAAACATTTGCACCAGTAGCTAAATTAAATACTACAATATTGTTAATTGCATTAGCTACAAAGTACCATTGGAAGCTTCACCAATTAGATGCAAAATCTGCTTTTCTAAATGATGAGTTAAAGGAGGAGGTTTACCTTACTCAACTAGAGGGGTTTGTGAAAAGTGGTCAGGAACATTTAGTGTGTAAATTAAAGAAAGCATTGTATGGACTGAAACAGACACCTAGGTCATGGTATGAGAAGATAGATTCCTTCTTTTTTCAACAGGGTTTTATGAGGAGCAAAAGTGATCCAAATATGTATACCAAGTTTGATGAAAAGGGGCATGTTGTATTGATTTCCTTATATGTTGATGATTTAACTATTACAGGAAATTCGGAAAAATTTATTAGTGGAATTAAGAAGAAAATGTCACATGTATTTGAAATGAAAGATCTTGTTGAGTTACATTACTGCCTAGGTCTTGAAATTTGGAGAAATGTTGGTCAAACCTTTGTGTCTCAAGGTAAATATGTCAAATAAGTACTTAATAAGTTTAAAATGGATGAGTGTAAAGCTTCTTATGTTCCAATGTAGTAGAACATGAAACTTTATTGTGATGATGGTTCGAAGGAGGTAAATGGTACAGTGTATAGACAAATGGTGGGAAGCTTGAACTATCTCACTACAACTAGACCTGACATAGCATATTTTGTTAGTGTGTTATGTCATTTTATGGAAAAACCTCTAGAAAACCATTGGAATATATTGAAAGGGCTACTCGGGTATCTCAAAGGTACAATTGATTATGGTATTAAATATTCTGATTCATTCTATGTTGAGATGATGGGTTACTTAGATTCAGAGTGGGCTGGAAATCCGGATGATCAGAGATCTACTATAGGTTATTCTGTTGGCATTGGATCCGAGATTGTTTCATGGAGCAATAAGAAGCAGCCTACTGTATCTTTGTCATCCATTGAGGGAGAATATAAATCATTTTTTGCAGCAACTTGTGAAGTTGTTCGGTTCAGAAGACTACTTCAAGATGTTGGAGAAGAACAAAGGAAAAGTACAATAATCAAATGTGATAACTAGAGCTCAATCAAGTTGGAAAATAATCCAGTTTACCATTCAAGGACAAAGCATGTCGATAATCAATTTCATTTTGTTCGAGAAAAGATGCAGTCTAATGACATTTCTTTAATGTATTGTAAAACTAGTGAAAATGTTGTTGATATTTTCAGTAAACCTCTTTGGAAGATACAATTTGAACTGTTTAGGGAGATTTTAGGTGTGGATGCCAATTCTTTCTCCATTAAAGGGGAGGCTTATAAATAATGGAGATTAGTTAATAATGGAGACTCCTCTAAACCGAATAATGGTTCCAACCATCTAAACTGAATTCCATCCTATATAATGTACTCCTCATTGATTAAATGAATGTAGTGCTTGGCTTTTGTTTGATGGCTTCCAGGTGCTTCCTCGCTTGAGAGAAGCCAATTTCTTTCTCTCCTTCTATTTTCAAGTCCTTTCTCACTCTGCATCTCTACAAAACACTATTTTCTCTTGAGAACATCCACATGGCAATATCCTATCAATGTATATATATATGATAAATTTCTCTTCAATATATTATGTGGCACACTATTTCTTTGCAAGAGTGGCGTCCATGGATAATAAATCTTTGACCTAAAATTTACATTAGTTGAAAATATCTTATTATTCATGTTAAAATTGCAGCAACTATTGATGGTCATAATAATGACTACAAACGAATGCCTATTCTCATTAATTGAACGGTTTTTCAGAGAAACTTAAGTTTCGCTATAGCCTTCATGGAAATCGGAATTAATAGGAAAATTGTTTGTGTTGATTTATCAAGTGGTTGAGGCAACCCACACTATGATTTCTCTTTTAAATATCATTTTGATTTAATATCTTATCTTATGGGATTGTAAGAGAGGTCTCTAGTATTAAACCCTTTGGTGCTCATGTTATCCCTGAAGAATGTTCGCGAGCCTGAAGAAGAGGTGAACCAGGGAGGTGTGGCCCTACAAACTGTGAGGGGGCGAATGAGGATGAGAGCACCCAAGCTCGTATTTAGGAGCATAAGAGTCGTTCTGAAGAAGATGTGACCGAGGAAGCGTCATGTACGGCACCATGAAGAATCCCATGCCACAAAGTTTCCAATTCATGTGGCCTGAGGGTTTCAAATGAAGCGTGGAGGGTGGCAACGAAAGGTTTAAACCCATGAGGTGACTGGAGTGGGGTGACAGATTTGATCGGATGCCAGGTGGCTATCTTCCTAGATAGGTGGCCTCCTCGTGGTGTGATCACAACATTGGCTCGAATGCACCCCATCCGGGGGTCGATATTTGGTGTGGGCTATGTTCCTACAGGCGATGACTATGGGATGAGAGGGATTGGTGGAAGGGGAGCATGAGAAGACTCCTTCCTCCAACTCAACACCAAAATTTTCCAATAGGTCAGCAACTTGATTTGTCTTTCTTATTACATGGGAGGGAAGGATTACCCATTGAGGTTGGAGGGTTGATTTGATTCTGAGAAGCCCATTCATGAGTCTCCACCTTGGAGATATTTTCTTTGGGTCTTCCCCATTGAGAAGATGTGAGAGGAGATTTATAACAACTTGTGAGTCTCATTCTACGATGATGGGGAAAAGCTCTTTCTTTATGGCCTCTTGTAGACCACAAAAGAGGCCTCATATTTCTGCAACGTTGTTGGTGTTTTTCCCAATATTGCTTGCCATAATATGGAGGATTTCCCCTTTACTATTTCGGATGACTGCTCCATAGCCTGCAAGTCCTGGATTCCCTTTGGAGGCCCCATCAAAATTTAGTTTGTAGCATCCTGTAGGCGGAGCTTCCCATTGAGTGGGGCTAAGATTACGACTAACAGCAGTAGCAAGCCTGTCGAGGGTGGGGAGGAGATTGAGTAGCCAGGTGCTGAGGATGTGACTCTCATTCTGTGGGACATTTAGATCCTATTTTTTCCAGAGATGCGAAGATATTGTTTCATTGATGTTGGTGTGGATTGTGGTCCACACTTCTTGCCAGGTCTTGGTAACCGATTTAAAGATTCATCTATTCCTCTCTTTCCAAATTTTCTAGAGGATGAAACCCGGTAACAGCTTCTAGATTCTATTGAGGATGGGGGATTGAAAGGTCGAGCTTCACCATTATGTGATATTTTCTCGAAGACCTATGTGGTTCCTGTCTGTGGTTATCATAAGTCTTTCACTGCGATCCCAGATGCATGAACTATAGGTGCATAGGTTTAGGAGATGGTTTTGAGTTTCCTCCTCTGAGCCACATAAATGACACCAAGAAGGACCAAAGAAACCTCTTTTCCTTAAGTTCCCAGGTGAGAATGTTTTTGTGCGCCACTAGCCAGAGGAAGGTGTTGATTTTCGGCCAAGATTTTGTGTCCCAAATCTTGCCCCAAACCTCTTCCCAAGGTAAGGTTTTGTGACCTGCTTTTAGGTGGTAAGCTTCTTGAATGTTAAAGGTACCTATGGTGGAGTGTCCCCATCTGAGGATGTCCTCCCCTTGTTGACTTAAAATTTTCCTTGAATCAAGATGCTCCTCCAGAGGATGGAGATTTAGCTTTGCGGGTATATTTAGGTTCTCGTGGGAATTTTTCCAGGTGCGCCATATTTCCCCTAGTACATGTAGGTTCCAGAAATCTACCACTTTGTGGAGTCTTGCTGTAGTTGTGAAGGGGATGAAGGCTCTGAGATTCGTATCAGTATTCATGGTTGGGAGTTGTTGCCAAGATACACTGCAAAAGAGAGCCAAAGACCCACTTTTCAGTTCCTAGAAAGAGAGGTCTGTGATGAGTCCCCGTTTATTCATGACCGCGTTCCAGATGAGTGACCCTGGGCTTTGACCATTCCACCTGATGAGCTCTCTTTCCGGGATTGTGGGAGTGTATTTTTTCCTCCGAAGACATGCCCAAAGGTATTTGGGTCTCTTTAACCATCTCCACCAAATTTTAGAACTAAGGACCTTGTTGAGAATGGTTGGGTCTCTGAGGGCAATTCCCCCTGCTTTCTTTGGATTACAGACTTTTCCCCAGCTTACCAAGGTTATTTTGTGCCCTTCTTTGTTTCCCTGCCAGAGAAATTTTCATTGAATAGTTATTAGGGTGTTGAGGATAAAATTTGGGGCCGTCAAGGTAGAGAAAGCGTAGATAGGGAGGGCTTGAAGGTCTGACTTGAGGAGGATGAGGCGACCAGGCAGATTGAGGGAAAAAAAGGTCTAAAGGGAAAGTCTCTTTCGAAAGATGGATAGCAAGGAGTCCCATAATGAATTTCTTAGTGGGTTATCAATGAGGGGGATGCCCAGGTAGAAGGAAGGGAGGACACTACGAGTAAAACCTAGGATTTGAGTGAGGTAGTTTTGGATCTCAACAGGCATGTTGAAGAAGAAGACTTGGGATTTGGTCAAACTCACCTCCATGCCCGAAGCCTCGCAGAAGAGGTCAATGATAGATCTGAAGGAAGGTGTTGATTTTCGGCCAAGATTTTGTGTCCCAAATCTTGCCCCAAACCTCTTCCCGAGGTAAGGTTTTGTGACCTGCTTTTAGGTGGTAAGCTTCTTGAATGTTAAAGGTACCTATGGTGGAGTGTCCTCGTCTGAGGATGTCCTCCCCTTGTTGACTTAAAATTTTCCTTGAATCAAGATGCTCCTGCAGAGCATGGAGATTTATCTCTGTGGGTATATTTAGGTTCTCGTGGGAATTTTTCCAGGTGCGCCATATTTCCCCTGGTACATTTAGGTTCCAAAAATCTACCACTTTGTGGAGTCTTGCTACAGTTGTGAAGGGGATGAAGGCTCTAAGATTCGGATCGGTATTCAGGGCTGGGATTTGTTGCCAAGATTCACTCCAAAAGAGAGCCAAAGACCCACTTTTCAGTTCCTAGAAAGAGAGGTCTGTGATGAGTCCCCGTTTATTCCTGACCGTGTTCCAGATGAGTAACCCTGGGCTTTGACCATTCCCCCTGATGAGCTCTCTTTCCAGGATTGTGGGAGTGTATTTTTTCCTCCAAAGACATGCCCAAAGGTATTGGGGTCTCTTTAACCATCTCCACCAAATATTAGCACTGAGGACCTTGTTGAGAATGGTTGGGTCTCTGAGGCCAATCCCCCCTTCTTTCTTTGGATTACAGACTTTTCCCCATCTTACCAGGGTTATTTTGTGCCCTTCTTTGTTGCCTTACCAGAGAAATTTTCGTTGAATAGTTATTAGGGTGTTGAGGATAAAATTTGGGGCCGCCAAGGTAGAGAAAACATAGACAGGGAGGGCCTAAAGGATTGACTTGAGGAGGATGAGGCGACTAGGCAGATTGAGGGAACATAAGGTCCAAAGGGAAAGTATCTTTCAAAAGATGGATAGCAAGGAGTCCTATAATGCATTTCTTAGTGGGTTATCAATGAGGGGGATGCCCAGGTAGAAGGAAGGGAGGACACTACGAGTAAAACCCAGGATTTGAGTGAGGTGGTTTTGGATATCAACGGGCATGTTGAAGAAGAAGACTTAGGATTTGGTCAAACTCACCTCCATGCCTGAAGCCTCACAAAAGAGGTCAATGATAGCTCTGAAGCATAGGGATTCTCTAGCTGTAGACATTCCCATAAGAAGTATATCGTCCATGAATTGGATATGAGAGATGGGAGGAGAGATTCCATGGGGGGTGAGGCCAGAGAGGGAGTTATCCTGGATGGCTACTTTGATAGTGCGACTCAACCCTTCAGCCGTAAGGATGAAAAGGAAGGGCGAGAGCAGGTCCCCTTGTCTTATTCCTCTTGAGGGAGAGAAAGGTTTTGAGGGAACGCCATTAATGAGGATGGAAAACAGGGTTGAAGAGGTAAGGTTGATGATCCAGGAGACCCAAATGGGATCAAAGCCAAAGGCGAGCAGATTTGATCTTAAATAGCTCTAGCTTAACTTATCAAAGACTTTACAGAGATCCAGTTTTAGGAGCATACCTTGAGTTTTGGTTGAGTGTAGCGAGTGGATTACTTCATGAGATAGGATTACGCTGTCCAGTATTTGTCTTCCCTCCACATAACCAGATTGCTCTGGGGAGATTAAGAATCGTAGAATAGGTTTAAGGTGGGTTGCAATGATCTTCGTTGGGAGTTTGTAGATGACATTGCAAAGGGAAATGGGCCGAAAGTGTGAGGGAGAAGTAGTGTTGTTTTCTTTGGGTATGAGGGTGAGAAAGGTCACATTGAGGGCCTGGAGGACCTTACTAGATCTTCTGGATTCCTTGATGATTTCCCAAACATCTTCGCGGATGATGCCCCAGTCGTAGTGGAAGAAATCGGAAGTGAACCCATCTGGCCCGGGGGCTTTGACCAACGGGGTGTCCTTAAGAGATTGATCAACCTCCTCCTGAGTGATCGGTCTCATGAGTGCCTCGTTTTTCTCTTTAATGACCTCCTTGGGGATGTTCTTGAGGATAGAGTTGATAGCATGCAAGCGATCTGTTGGGGGTTCCATTAGAAGATTTTTGTAGTAGGAGAGCATTTCCTTTTCTATATCAGCATGTTGTTGAATCTTTGTTCCTTGCTCTGAGACTAGGTGAGTGATGTGATTTTTTTAGTGTCATTGAACCATGGATGTGTGGAAAAGTTTGGTGTTTTTCTCCCCCTCTTTTAGCCATTGGATGCGAGATTTTTGTCTCCAGAGTATCTCTTCCCGCGCCCTTCTTTTTGCGAGATGGTTGTTTAGAAGAGTCTCCTGCTTCTTTAGGTCTTCTGTAAGGCCTTGTAATCTGATCTGCTGTTGGAGTATTTGCATTTGTTGATTAAGGTTTTCCTGTGCTTGAAATATGTCACCAAAGGTGGACTTATTCCAGGATTTTAGATGTTGTTTGAGGTTTTTTAGCCTTTGTTGGAATCGGTACATTGGGGTCCCTGTTTGGATGGTCACTTCTTCCCACCATTGTTTGATGTTTGCTTGGAAATCTGGGTGTGTCAACTAAAAATTTTCAAAGCAGAAATCTTTTCTGCCTGGGGTACCACTGATGTTCATAGTTAGTAGTATTGGCCAATGATCCAACCCTAGGGTGTCGATGATCGTGGCATTCCAAGAAAGGTCGTCCATCATTATGGCTTATGAGAGGAGGAAACAGTCTAGTCTATTGGAGATGTGTTGGGCTCTCGAGCATCTGTTGGACCATGTGAAAGGCCCATTGTCTGTTCCTACGTCACTGAGTTTCAGAAGGCGAATGGTGTGATTGAAAAGCACACTGTCGTTTCCCAAAGTGTGTGTGCCCCCCTTTTTTTCCTCCAGACCTGTGATCATATTGAAATCTTCACTGAGGATCCATGTTTGGGAGTTGATGTGGTTGGCTATCTAGTCCAAGTGTTGGACGAAGGCTTCCTTGTCTCCTTGTCTAGGGGGTCCATAAACGTTTGTGATGTAGCCTTGTTTGTTCGAGCCAATAAGGTGAAAGGAGGATGTGATGGTCCATTTAGAGGTGAAAAAATTGTCAAGTAGAATTGTGGTTGGATTCTAGAGCATCGCTAGGCCTCCAGTTGCCCCCCTGGCATACACTTCCACATGTTGGGCTTGCTTCCAACATTTTTGAAGAGTAGAATGTGCTTTCTCTCCCGCACATTTTGTTTCTCGGAGAAGAAGTATATCTGGTTGTTCCTTATTGATTCTTTCTTGAAGCAAACCTTGTTTTATTTTTACGTTGAGGCCCCATATATTCCAAGATAGAATATTCATGAGGACGATGGGGTGTGGAGGGGAGGAAATTTGTCTGAGATCAAGTGAATTTGACCTGAGTTGACGAGAAAGTTACCGACATCTTGAATAAGTTGGTGTTTTGGTTTTCTACCCCTCTTTTTCTCATCTTTTGTGGGCTTGCATTGTTCCTTTGAGGTTCCTTTTTGTATTCCCATATTTTTATTGGCTCGGGATGATCCTCCTGCCAAAGAGTTGATAAATACTATGTGTACTTTGCATAGCTGATCAGTTGGTATGGTATACAGTTGTTGCTTGCGGTAGGCTTGCTCCAAATGCACCATATCTATACCTGCTAGCTCCTAATCCTCCAGGTCTGTGTATGGATCTCCCATTTATGGGACAAGAATCGGAGGAAGGGAGGTCTCTGTGATAGGTGGTTGCAAGGAAGATGGGGCAGGGGGGTCAGGAATGGCAGAGTTTTGACCGGTCGCAGGAGTTGTCAGAGGGTTGGTTGAAGAGGAGGGGGTATCCGAGGGGGTTTGAAGGGCTTCAAAGGAGTTCTTGGTTGGGGGTCTAGGGGGGGGCTAGGGGGGTGCTTTCTTGGTTTGATGTCTATGCCGACCCGTGACCTAGGTGAAACCGTTCTTGGATTTGTCAGGATCTTCCAGAGAAGGTTTGGTAGGGTTTTTTAAAGGGCATTCGAGGAAGAGATTCCCATTCTCATGGAATTTGCAATGGCGAAAGTGGATGTGGTCATAATCTAGGGTTCGGGACCATTCATCATCTTGATAATCCAAAGTGATGGCGTCGAGGAGGGGTTTTGAAATATTCAAATAGACACAAATGTGGGCATAAGCAGTGTACCTTCATTGTCTTGTTGCCTTCGAGGCTTTGACATAGATGCCAATGGTGTTACCAATTCCTGTGAGGATATATTCCAGCCAAAATTCCTATGGGAGCGAATATAGCCTCAGCCAAACCAAAGCGTGGGTGAAGTCTTCCTTTTCTGGGTTGAATCTCTCCGTCTAGAAATGAAGAAAAAGGACTGACAAGTTATAGAAGTACAACCCTCCTTCAAAGATTCAATTTCTTTCCTCCAGGTTGTACAGTATGATTATAAAGAAGCCTTTTGATACAAGTTGGAGGCCATAGTGACCCTTGGGTCTCCACGAGTGTTGAATCCATTTGACAAGGTCTTTTTCTGAAGGCCATAATCCCAGGAATTTTCCTATCAGGGTGAAATCCCTCATGTATTGTTTCTGATCTTCTATTCTTGGAGAGTTGATGGTATATTTGGGAGTGATTGAGGCTTGCGGGATGCATTTGTCAGGTTCCCAAGTGCAAGATGTTTTTGGGTGACTGGCTTCTGGGTTGATTTCCATCGATTTTTCCTTCGACATTTCTTCCTCCCAGATTATTTGTTGCATGCACTCTGGGAGTTCAAAGGTCGGTCGTTTGGAGTGGTTGGAGCCATGCTCCTTGGCAGTGACAAAGCTGTAGGAAGGGGCCGAGAGCCCCCCTTCCTCGGCCTCCATGGTCACAACAGTGGAAAAGATGGCGGTTGGTTTTGAGGATGAATCCTAAACGCAGATCACTCTCAGATTCAAAAAAATTACCATGGGATTTTGAAAACAATAAACTTTATTAACAAATTTAAAAGTTCAATTAATATACTTAAAGTTTAATAAATTTAATTATTAGTAATAATACTGGTAAATTCTACAAAGGTATACATACCCTACCCCCTTTGGATTTGAACTTGTAACCTCTTAAGAGGAAACACATGTTCTTAACCATTAAGCCCACTCATGTTGTATACAACCCCATTAGAAAAAGTCAGTTGTTGATATACTTTTTATAGGTCATTTGGCCATTAATTTTTGGAGATGGAAAATAAATCTTATAATTTTGGAAGGGTGAAAAATGACCACTATTTAATTATATCAACAACTTTTTATAATATGGACAACTTTTTATAATGTGTTTTGCCAGTAAGTAAACTATCATTTATAATTATGAGGAGGCGATGACGAAACACGGTAATGCCAAATTGAGAAATAGTGTACATGTAAGTGCACATGGTTGGTTGGTTGGTTGCGAAGAATCCCCGATGTACACATTCGACCATGTGATGCATACATTTCAACGTAAAGGCAAATCGTTGGGAAGAAGCCGTCAAAATTTTGAACGAAGGGAGGCCTCATTCATAACTTTCGTTGTGGCCTGTCTCCCGTGACACGACTATGTAGAACAATTTGTTGTGTATGACAGCGAATGATATGTACGAATGACTCAAGACAAGAAATATTGCTGAAAATAAGACAAAACCTAAGGATAGTGTCATTCCAAAGGGGAGGGGAGGGGAATATAATATCCTAGTTTTGACCCCTTAGATGTATTGTACCAAATTATTAATATATGTATTTATTTAAGAGAATCCAACTATAAATGACCAACTGTAGAGATCCTAGTCCATTGCTCTCTTAATATTGATGTTAGTTAGTTAGAAGAATTATTGTTATTTAATTGAAACAAAAAAGTGNTACACATTCGACCATGTGATGCATACATTTCAACGTAAAGGCAAATCGTTGGGAAGAAGCCGTCAAAATTTTGAACGAAGGGAGGCCTCATTCATAACTTTCGTTGTGGCCTGTCTCCCGTGACACGACTATGTAGAACAATTTGTTGTGTATGACAGCGAATGATATGTACGAATGACTCAAGACAAGAAATATTGCTGAAAATAAGACAAAACCTAAGGATAGTGTCATTCCAAAGGGGAGGGGAGGGGAATATAATATCCTAGTTTTGACCCCTTAGATGTATTGTACCAAATTATTAATATATGTATTTATTTAAGAGAATCCAACTATAAATGACCAACTGTAGAGATCCTAGTCCATTGCTCTCTTAATATTGATGTTAGTTAGTTAGAAGAATTATTGTTATTTAATTGAAACAAAAAAGTGGAGGAAGTGAGGAGTGGAAAGAACCATCTTTTTTAAAGAACCTAACCACATCTTATATTCATGCAATCAAGAAGAATTCAAACGAGTCTCTCTCTCCCTCTCGCCACTCATGCAAAGAAAGAAATTTGAATAGAGGAGGATGTTCTTGAGAAACATAATCACTACTATCTTAGACTTTTGTGAAGAGTGATGAGAGGAAGTTAGAGTCACAAAATGAAAGATAATGTAGTGTGAAAATAAAGACACTAACATAATTAAAAATCCATCTTCATGTGGTTTAGTTTGTTGATAATTAATATCCTCTTGAGCCTTATTTTATTCGTTTGAGTCTTTGTAAATACTTGGAAACTTTACCTTTATTGAATTATTTTGATTTTCATTTTTCCTTTTCAATATAATACTTTGTTTCAATTTTTAATTGAAAAGAGTTATCTTTCATTGCTTTTGATTCTCTAATCAATCTTTATTTTATTGATTTTTCTAGTGTAAGGCCAATTTTTAAACAAATGTCTTTTCCTTTTTATATTTTTTAATAATTTTATTTTCCCAAATCTTTTTTTCGTCTTTCAAGTTATTTTCTTTCATGATCATAAAATCCAATCTAATCTCCTAATGAAACCAGTTTTTTGCAAGTCCATATATTTCTTCCTTCTCCTTTATTTTTCTTCATCCTAGTATTCAAACAAAGACACCTTTTATTTCTTTTGATTTGTTTTTGAATCTTTTTTCCTCATATCTATGGATCAAGCCTCTTTTTTCTTCATCCTAGTATTCAAACCGAGACACCTTTTATTTATTTTGTTTTGTTTTTGAATTTTTTTCTTCAATCTATGGATCAAGCCTCTTTTTGGCATTTGAATCTTATTTGTTCCAAATCCAGTAAATCATTTTTTTTTCTTTTGATTTATAAATTTTTGAAGTTTGAAATCCATTTTTGTATCAATAATTTTTTCCATACTCATTCCTTCGCTTGATATTGTTCAATTCATTTCAAAATTGTCCCCGGTCCCTTGATCAAGATATTGTATCCTTCAAATTATTTTTATCCCTCATCACAAAATCAATTTTGATTTTTCAATCGGACGAACTTCATCTTGATACATTGACCAAAATATTCTATCCTTCAAATTATTTTTATCCTTAATCTATCCTTCATCACAATATCGATCTTGATATTCTAATTGGACTAATATCACTCTTGATATTTGAATCGAACTAACTTCATCTTGATATGCCTTTCTCCATTGGCTTTCTCCATTCGAATGTTTCCTCCTCAATAATTGAATCAAGCCTATTTCTTCCATTTATTTTACAATTTTACACCCAACTTATTAGTCTACCCAAATATTTTAATTACTCCCTCTTCACTTGTATTAGATGTTGATGCTTTTCTCTAGAATTGTTTATAATTAGGTTCATTATTAGTGGTTTTTAATATGATTATTTTCCTATGTCCTAATAAAACCCAGTTCCTAAGTCATGCCATTTTCTGAATCATCATTTAAAAATTAAATATTTTGATTCTAGTTCAAAAAATTACCTGCATACAGCATGAATAAAACCATATATATATATATAACTCAAAAGACAATAAAAAAGAGAAAATAGATAACAAGACTATATCGGAGGCATAGAAAAAGAAGTAGAGAAGATAACAAGAAGCTAAGTATAAAAAAATTATCTGAAAAAATACCCAAGATCAATGATCCCTATTGATTACAGAGAGTGAATGCGGACGACATTAATGAAGAGGTAAGCCTCCACAATTTAAAACTTCCATAATGTATGACACAAACACATATGAGACGAACACATGAATTTCCCATATTTAAATATGGGTTTTAAACCCCTAACTCTTTCCTCCACGAAATGTCTTCGACTCAAAAGTGGTTTTCACATGTCTTAATGATTCTTACTCCAAAAAATTACATGATCCCATTCACCAAAGTTACGAGAAAATGATATAAGGACATCTTGTAAGTGTAAGATGATAAAGACAATCAATTAAGATAAATAGTTTTGATATTAGGGTAATGGAGCTATGCATCATTTCACTAGTAACGTGTCAGAAAAAAATCATTTATGCGAGCTTCCAATGCTCCAAGTTAGCTCATTTTAATAGTAATGTGTAAGAAAAAGAATCATTTATCTTCCAACGATCCAAGTAGTTTAAGAAACTATTGAATTTCTATAACTGAATTTAGTTTAAGAAACTATTAAACTTCTATAACTGAATATTCTTTGGCTACTTATACAAGGACCAAAATATTTAGGTTTTTTTTGTTTCATTTTTTTTTTAAGTTTAATTTGTCTTTTTTTTTTTTTTTTAAGTTTCTTTATACAACTTAAAGTGAAATCATTTTTGTTTAGGTAGGTTTTGTAAAAACTTTGGTTGAGGTGATAAAAATGTGTATAATTACTTTCATTTTGTTGAGTGGTGGGATTGTTGTAAGAATGTTGTTTTTGTTTAGGTAGGTTTTGTAAAAACTTTGGTTGAAGTGCTAAAAATGTGTATAATTACTTTCATTTTGTTGAGTGGTGGGATTGTTATAAGAATGTTGTTTTGTTGTGTATACTTTTCTCATGATAAGTTATGTACTCCTTCTAAAGTTTTCGTTCTTAAATATTTGTCTAACTCGTGAACATGGAACTATAAAAAGTTGTTTAATTTTTGAACTTTCTAGGATATGCTTTTGGTTATTGATAATTCTAATATTGCTAGTATAGGAACTTATTTTCTAAAGAGAAAAGTGGCAATGCATTTGGTATTGTGTTTTCTTCTTTTAATTCTATTAGCTTTGTAACACCCCTAATGCTAGGATTTTGTATGTTTATTTACACTTGTCAAACCTTGATATTTAAGTTTGTATAACTAGATGTTATAGTATTTTCTTGATCAGGATGGATGCCATCTACAATCAAGCATCCATTTTTATTCATTAATGATGATCATATAGCTTTGATGACCTTTTCTTATGATAGTATGTCATGACTTATGATATGAACTTAGGTTGGATGCCTTGTTATGATGTAAATTATGATACCTTCTTACGATGAGATTTATGATGCCCTGTTATGATGATATTTATGAATCTTTGTTATGATATTGGATTACATGGATTCCTTTCTAACAAGATATTTCATTTTATGTTATGATTCATTACTTATGAAATAATTCAATGTGATTGATTATGATGATACTATTGTATATACATGGGTATATTGGATGGAATAATCAATTATAGGTTGAATACATTGGTGGATAAGGGGTAAATACATCTAGGTGAAGGGTATATACATGGGTATATTGGATGGAATAATCAATTATAGGTTGAATACATTGGTGGATAAGGGGTAAATACATCTAGGTGAAAGGTTCATGTCTTAATGACAATGACTATCCTATCCTATTCTAGATCTCAGAAGGCACCTTGGGGAAGGGTCTCGAAACACTAACTGGAAAGTAAACTGAAAAGTTGGAAATGGGCTATAATTCACTTTTTACACTATTCTTTGGACACTTAGAAATGTAATTTCATGGTTTCCAAATTCTCCTAGTAGATTAGGGAAAAAGACAAGAGACAAAATAATGTCACCTTAATCTATATTACAAAACCATTTTTCCTCGTATTGGTTACTCCATATAGTTCATGAGGAATTATTTTTGGGAATTTTAATTATGATGCATATTATATCTATGAATGATGTATTGTGCATTGGGTAGAATTGTGACTATTCCATCCAGGTATGTTTGTGTTAAGGGGTTGGGAGTGTGCTTGCAACATCAGGTGGTACTCTATTCCTAGGATCTTTGTTTTTTTTTCTCTTGGGAACAATTGTAGGACTCCGCGATTGAGTGTAGTTGTGATCACAGATGGTTTTAAGGTTGTATCAAGTTCCTTATATATTAATACACCCCTATTGACTTTGGTTGTGTTCACCATGTAGAGGTGGTATAAGTTATTCGCTTTGGTGGGTGCCACTATCTTGGTTGGTTTTGATCACTAAGAATGAAGATGATAGTAAGAATCCTACACACCTTAATCCCATGGGATTTGATGGTGCCACAAGTCCAGGAGCCTCTCCACCACAGTTGATCTAATTTGTCGAGAGCCTAATTTTGTTGTCTTTCTAAATTATTGTCTTGTATCATATAAAAGTTGCTTTAATCTTAAAATATCCTCACCTCATTAAGATAATTCCTCTTGAGGGTAAAACATGTGAAATGTAGGTATTATCTACACTCTGACTACACACCTTTGCATTTCTATGTATTGATTATGGCATTTTGGTTAATAACCCTTGTTTAAATTAGATAAATGTGATCTTTACTTCAAGTGTAGGCATGATGTGTAGCTATGTTAATATGCCTTTGCATAGCCATACTATTTCCTAGATAAGTTTGAGTGGATTTAGATTCCATTTAGGCTACTTCATTATTTTTCCCATTTTTTTTTAAGGAAACGAGTTGGTTGTTACATAATGGTATGATGGATGAAGATTCCAACTATAGAGGAATTTTAGGGAGGTAGATAGATCCATAGGACCAAGTGATTAAGGTGAACTCAATCAGTAAAACTTAGGCATTGAGGTGTTCAAGGATATAGTGAAAAAAAAGAGAGAGTACTAAATTCATTTGACAACCACCTAGGCTGTGAAAGTGACTCCAATACTGCATAAGAGGCCTTGCTCTAATCTCTTTCCTACAATTCTATTTTGTATCTTGTTTTCAGATTACCTACTCCTGCATTCTCTATTATGTTAAATTTGTTTCTTTGATTGTATATATTCACTATAGGATAATAACATATTTTCCTAGCATAAATTAATTATTCAAGGATAAATTAATTATCCATAACATACACTTATTCGGAAATATTATAAAATATTACCTAACATAGGATTAATCATCCATAAACTATAGATACCTATTTATTTACCTTTATTTAGTTTATATGGGTTTATTTGTTTTCTAGTTCACAATTCCATACTATTAAATTGAAGAGAAGAAAAAATTTAAAAACATTTTATGTAAGTTATTCAGTGATTGATTTTTTTTAAACAAGGAAATTATTGTAATACAAAAGAATAAAAACAAACCCCTATATTTTAAACTTTTTTCATTCTAATGTAAGAAATTATCTATGCATTGAATAGAAAAGAAATATATATATATATATATATAAGGTTGATATGGTCCTTTCATTCCAATACATAATCATGTAAATAAAGAATTATTTTATTAAACAATAAGGTAAATGTATTTAATATGTATGAACAAATATTTTTGATTCTTTTTATAAGTTTTTTAAATCGAATAATTGAAGAAATATGTATGTATGATTTGAAATTTGTGAATCATACTAGCATAGTCTTGTTTTCCCAATTATAGAAAGAGAACCAGTGCAATTAAGATTCAATCCTAACAATAGTTAGCATTTTTTATATAGCTTTTAAATAGATATGGTTTACATGCATTCAATATTTAGAACTTTATAATTTTAATTATAGTTAATAAATGAGAGATCCCTAGTCATTCCATAAATAAATAACCATTACCCATGACTTAAATTATCAAAGGTGATCCTCTCCCAAATCGTAAAATCGTAGTTTTCTCCTCCAAGCCTCCACAAGAAATGACTCCATTAAATAAATAGCATAAAGGAACCTAATGACATTTCACGACCAAAATCACATGCAAATGGTGGCGTGTTATTATGACCATAAGGGACAAAAAAATATCCCATGCAATGGTGTATGTGTTAATGTGACATTATGACCAAATGATCCAGGGTGGATACTGGTGGCCACCCGCACCCATTCCGGTAATTTGCACCCCCCCACCCATTTCCTTCTCTAGTTTCCTTTCAGCTCTGGCCACAGCTTTACTATCATTTCTAGCGCTTCTTTCTGTCTTAACTTCCGGCCATTTTGAGGCCCCAAAACGACATTTTTTTTGGGTATGTTGTCACAAAATAGCATGTACGATTCTATTTTGTCTCAAGAATTGTAGGCCTAGGGATAGCATTTCCAACGAAGCCATCATATGCCTAAAATCTAAGACCAGATGCAAAAGTTAATGCACTTTCGGGAAGTTGATGCACCAACTTACCCAAACGTAGCCTCCAAGTATGACCTTTGCATGCCCATCTCCTGTGGTTAGGTTTCTTTTGGATGTTCAGGGACTTCCTTTGCAGACTTGCCATTGTAAAATACCTCTGGGAGCCCCATTAAATTCATCTTCTTCACGGATGCGGTAGCGCTACATCTCTCTCTCGTAGATAAGCTACCGCCTAGCTAGTTTATTCCCATCTCCGTTTGTAAGTATAGTTCTACCATTTGTTATTAGCCGAAATGCAAGTCCTATTTCCGCTTTAGCATCTCCTCGTGGTTTATGTGTATTTCCTCAGATTTCATTGTGTCTCAAGCATAAATCTGGATTAGTGATTAGAGCTGTCTTCTCATTCTCGATCCTTCGTGGCATGTCCCCAACGAGATCGGAATATGGAGTTGGGCTCGACCGTTGAACCTTTGGTAAGACTGTACCTCTAAACCCCTTTAACGCATGGGGGAAGAAAATAGGAAAGATGGTGGGAGATCCCATCAAAATGTTGCTCGAGGAGGCCCTTGAGAAACAAAGGGACGCTGGCTGAGGATAACTTTTCCTAGATTCTTCAACGGATTCCGATCAAGCGTGCATCACATCCGGCTTCACCGGAGGTTACCCTTTAAGGTGCTGGCAATTTGACATTGACATACTTGATGGCCAAATAGATGTAGAGATGTCGAGATAGATGGTTGAATCATAGAAGGATATTTCTCGTTCGACTCTTTCCAACCGAAAAGATTATTTTCAGACTCTCAAAGCCGTTTCGCCGGGCGTTGACCTGGGTGGGAAACCCCACTGAGTAAGAGGGTGAGGGAGAACCCTCTTTGTTCTTGGTTTCACCCACTTGGAATTCTTTTCCGAGATGCCATCAAGGAAATGTGCATTATCCCATGGGAGCTAGCGGAGGACAAATACATACAATGGACTACGCTATAGAAGGGACCAAATGCCAGATGAGGAATCGGTTTCATACCCTACCACGACAGTTGGGTATCAAAGATTCAGAGAAAACATTTGGTGTTAAAGTACAGCATTGTCTTCATAGATATATTTAGGAGGAAATGGAGTTCCCCGACATCTCCCCACTTGGTGTGGCACACCGATATGCTACCAAGATTGAACAAAAGTTCAAACATAAGAAACGAGACTTTGGGTCTGCAAACCGGGCGCTCGGGAAAGTGTACTCCCAAATCCACAAAACAGCGACTAAGCCAAGGTGGCATCCTGTGATAACCCGCCAGTTACAAGCAAGAACAATTCCATGAAGCCAAAAAAGGACATCGGGAAGTGGTGTGTGAGTTCCATAAGAGCTCCACCACAACACAAGTGAGTGTCGGCTACCAGCTTCACCGCCGAAGTTGAAGGCTTCAAATCGATGACGGCTGCTCCTCGATCAATCAGAACCGGCGGGAAATGATGGGATGTAGAATATTTATCGAAGTGGAGCCTAACGCCACCGCTTCCACCACTTGTCCAAGGAGGAACCAAGATCCAGAGGAGGCAGTGTGTCTCTTCCATTCCAAGATGGGTAAAGGGTTCCCCGCCAGCTCATTCTGTTGATGCTGGAGCCAAGAACCTCATCTTGGTAGAGGTTGTGAAGCAGTTGGGATTTCTGACCACATCACACCCACAACCATACACCATCGGGTTGGTTGTACCCAAGGGATGTGGACTCTCACAATGCATAATGTTTCCTTACAACATCAATCCCTTCACGGATCAGGTATTATGTGACATCGCTCCTATTGATGTTTCTGATGTATATTTAGCCAACCTGTGACTTGTAGGGAAGGACATGTTGTGTGTATGAGTCCAGCCTCTGCTGTTGGCTATCACTTTGGGAAATAAGTTGTATAGGATACCGAAGATAGCACCACACCTACCACCCTCTCTTTGGTTACCGCAAAACAATGCAATAATCTCATTTCCAAAACTGAAGGAAATTTGTTTCTCATTTAGCGATCCACTTTTAGGAAATAAGACTGCGGGCTATGACCTCCTGCATACAAGGCCCTAACGGCATAAAACATATGGATAAGGTCGTGGAGGAGTAATGAGGACATTCACCTCTCATTTCAGGGTTCTCTACTAATCACAAAATAAGCACCCCATTGATCTCAACTCTGTGCAGTTCGCTGCCCATACTGGACTCCATCTCTCCACCATTCGGGCCCTAGAGAATGATCTAAACTGGTGAGGCGATCTGAGCTATTGCAATAATACATCCTAATCACCACCCCGGGAGCCCGATCAGATTGGTGCAGAGAAAGAAGGATGGGACTTGAGACTCTCCCGTAGATTGACTATCGGGTAATCAATAAGATCAATTTGCTCGAATAGGTAACTGAATCCCATGGATTGATGACCCTCTAGACCAACTCAAAGGGGAAAAAAATATTTCAGCAAGATCGACTGAAGTCCGTGGGTAATATCACCAAAATTTAAATTCAAAACCCTTCCATGTGGAAGATCGTGATTCAAACTAAGGCGAGGGCCTTTGAATGGTTGGTCATGCCTTCAGGTTGATGAATGCCCCTGTAAACTTCATGAGGCTAATGGATAACATCCCGCGGTTCACCAATCCCATTTTAGAAGGGTCTACTTTGAATGATACATCTTGATCTTCAGCTAGACTTGGGAAGAGCACTTCCACCATATCCGACATGTCCTACAAACACTGCGACAACACAAGCTATACAAAAAATTATATAAATTCTCCTTCGTCATGAACAAGGTCCAATACATGGGATACATTATTGATGAGCTGGGTATGTGGATCCAACAAAGATCCAATATCCGTGATCGCCAGCCTCAGCCTAATTCTAATAGAAATGCCCGCTGTTCCCTTTTTAGGTTCTGCTAATTCTACCATACAGGATTGTGTTGGATTCTCTATATCACTCTGCATCTCTGAGCTAAGTCACCAAGGGGAGAGGTAAGAAACATCTTTTGGTCTCAATATCACCAAAGGCATCGAGTTGTGCTCATTTTCATTCTGGCTCACTCAGCTAGATCACATTACTTAATTTGCAAATAAGAGATCGAGATGTGACATGCCTCCTCATCATGGTATTGAGGGCACCTTACTCAACATGGCATCCAGTGGAATATCACAACGAGACACTTTCCGACACAGTACAAAAGTATCCCACTTATGATAAAAAAATGTATTCCAGCCGGTGTAGGCTTGCCGAAAATGGAAGCATAACATTTTTGGAAAAGAAACGGTCATCCACATAGACCACCACCCCCCAGCCCATGTTACACATAAGGAGGTTGCAAAACGATCGCCACTGGGCGGTCCGCACCCCAGCTTCATTTGAATATTGGCACAAAAAGGCAGCACTAATAATGTTGTAGACTGCCTCAACCAACCACCCATCATGGAACTAACCAATGTGCTCAACTCTTGGGCACGACTCAATTACGCTTCTAAGCATAAGGATCCACCTTGGCTACACATACAATACACTCCCCTTTGGAGGGTAAGCAGTTCCCAATTTTCACCTGTGGATGCCCTCTTTGTCACTTGGGACACCTCAGGTCTCTTGAAGCCGGTGCACATGCCATGATTCGAGGCACACCTACTGAAGCCAAATAAGTACTCCAATGAAAACCGCGGGCAAGACTGAAAGTATTTCATTGGTCAACCTTCGACAGATGTCGAAGTGCATCAAGTCCAGACTTCTGGATGCCAAGCTAAACCGGCCCACTGGCAGGCCTCTATAATTCGCTTCCCACCCCCAAGTGTCGACCTTGGGAATCCATCCATGGATTACACGCCCTTCCTTCTACTAAGCATGGTGCAATGGGACATGTTTTTGTGGTCGTTGATCCATTCTCGTAAGATGTCCATTATGATGGTCTGCAAGAGCATTACCAAATGTGTTTTCACCGCTAAACTCTTCTTTGAATGAGGTTGGCAGCACTTTGGGATCCCACAAATTTCCATCATCTCTAGATCGACAATAGGTTCCTCAAGACATTTTGGTCAAGCCTCTTAATGATGTTGGGACACCAAGCTTCATTAAGTCTCACGCCTTTCCATCCGTGAAACCATGGCTGCATGTAGGTCATTTTCAACTGGATGACTGCATACATTCTCAAGTGCATACAATCTACTAATCCATTGACATGGGATGAGAGCCTCCCCTATGTACAACACAAATACAACTGGGATCTCCATAGCTAATCCAGCTTACGTACTCTCAAGTGGGCTTGGGGTTCCAACCACCATGTCCCATTGACATAGCCATGCAATTTGCAACTACTCGGGCAGATTCAACTTACATCCACTGAGGCTTTTGATATATGGAAAACAACTTCATTGAGCATATTCAACACATCCATTTGAAGAAGCTCCATGACATCTTAGACAGAGCCAATGCTAAGTATACAAGTACGATATTGATTGGACATTATGCTACACAACTCAAGTGAGGGCTAAAGTGTGTGATTGGTAAAAGGATACCTTCTTCTGACCTCCCACCTCAAGCTTCATCCGGCTTCCGAGTATATCGTGACACCCCTACCAAGGCTGTAGGGGAAATGCCTTTGAGCTCAACACTCAACCCTCCCTTGGCTTGCACCTGCTGGTTCAATGTGGACTGGCTGGCCCTACTCTCTTCCACCTCTACTGCCTAGACACATCCATATATGTAAATTAAATCCTACACTAACAGAGTTAACGACTCATGGAAATAATCCTAACTAATCAGATCATCGAGCACAGACTACACACCCAAAACAAAGGATACCGCTATACAGAGTTGTCAAAGCAGGCCAACCTTCACCAAGGCAAATGGCTCAACAGGGACCAAGTTCAGCAGGCGCTCTTTCATCTCATGAGGGATCCCAACGCAATGGAGACCATTGCTCTAAGGGGGAGGAATGATCCAGTGGATATTGGTGGCAACCCAACTCATTCCTAATTTGGACTCCCACCCATTTTCTTTTCTGCTTTCTTCGGCCAAGATACTTACTATATTATTTTTGAAGTGCTTTTCTTGGTCTTGAACTCTCCCGGCCATTTTGAGGCCCCTAAACGATGTTTCTTTGGGTATGTTGTTGTCGCAAAATAGTTTCTAACGATGCTATTTTCTCTCGAAAGCTGCTATAGGCCTCTGATAGATATTTCCAATGAGCTATCATATTCCCTAAACGGATCAGATGCAAACATTATGACCCCCGGAAGTTGATGCACCAACTTACCCAAACGGGGCCTGCTGACTTTGCAGTGGTGCTTCATCCTGTGGTTAGGTTTTGGATGTCTAGGACTTTCTTGGTATTCCTGGTTATTGTAAAAGGGCCTCTTGTGAGCTCCCATTATAATCATCTCTCTCTACTCTGATGTAGTAGCTACATCTCTCCTAGATAGTTTTACCAAAGGCTCTGTTGGGTTTATTTTATCCTTGTTTGTAAGCATATTCTCAGTCATTTGTTATTAATGAAATGAAGCCCTATTTCCATTGTAGACCCCCATAAGTTTATGTATTTCCTGTATTTCCCCATCAGGTTCCGGCATAAATCCGATCAAAACAACATCCCATGCAATGGTGGGGATGTGTTTAACCCTCTTCAAATATGAGATCATTTTTACTTAAAGCCATCTATTCATCTCCCATCATATATTTCAGAAGGTTTTTTCTCAGTTGAAATTATACCCATCAAGACCCTTTAGCCATGGCCAACATGGCCAATAGAAGGGGAAAATTCTTTCATTTTTATTGACATATATTTAGTGCATGTGGCTACAGCCATGGATACCATTCCAAGCATAAAAAACATCAAACCAAACCATATATACACATGTAGCCAATCATGGCATGATAGCTGAAAGAAAGAGAAAGTGGGTAAAATTATATGTATTGATGTAAATCCATGCATATGAATATAAAGGCCAAAAACCTTTTAAGTTTATTTATTCCCTCATGGTTAAGACCTTGTTTTTGTAAGGTGATGAGTCTAACTCACCCAATCTTTTTATAATAATAGGAATAAAGCATATTCTTTATGTATATGAGTTACATACTCATACATATTATGAATATATATGTAAAAAATTCTTTTAAGTTTTGTTTATTTCATGGTTAGAGTGGGGTCAACCTCACCTAAAAGAAATTTATACAATAAAATAAAAATATATTTCTTTTTATGTATTATGAGTTATAATACAAATATAAATTTATAGAATTAAGGAACTTTATATCTATAAAAAACAATCTCTTTAAGTTTTGTTTATTCATGGTTACACCTTGTTTTCGTATATAGTGAGTGGGTCAACTCCCACTCAAAAGAAATTTCATGATAATAATAGAAATAAAACATAATATTCCCTTATGTATATGAGTTATATGTACTTATAAATATAATTTCATATAATTATGAACTTATATCTATAAAAACTTGTAAATTTAAGTGGTAGATTTCACTTATGTAAAATGTCAAAGATAAAAGTGTGAAGACTTGGTAAAAATATAACGATTCATACATGTCTAGCCATTTAAATGCACATTTCATTTATCATAGATGTGAGCATGTACATACACATGCATGGATGTAGATATGTGAAGGTATGTACGTACGTACACATTTATTGTGTGTGAAATTATTGGCTAAAAGAGAATCCTTAAAAATAAATGTGAGTATGTAATAGAAAGTAAAAAAAATGAATGCATCATATGATTGTGATAATTTTATGCTAGAGATTGCAACATGTTTTCTTTGGTTCGACACATCAATAGTAATATATCCTTTAGCATATTTTTAAACTTTAGTTTTACCTATCTAATTTTTTATTTTTTTGTTAATTTGAAAGGGACCTCATACGCTGGGATTAACCTGTATGGCTTGAGTAGAAACTGTGAACTCCGTAAGAACAAGCTCAAATCACCTGATCAAAATCTCTGGCTCCTCGAGCTACACCAACCCTCTTTAACATGATTGATTTTGTCCCCAGAGATGTTCCGGTGACTTTAACAACACGGAGTACCTTAACAACACTCACTACAACACCTGGCCCTACACCCTCGGGACATTTTTACTCATCTAATCGGCTACTTTTAAATCCATTAAGTTAATTTCTATAAATGCAGACCACATTACTCTTATATCATATTAGACATAATTTCCTTTTACCATAGAATTGTGTTTAATTTATTAGAAAACTTATTTAATTACCACAAGATCTTACCTGTTGATATATATATATATATATATCTCATTGAAATACTTTCTGCATGATCATACATGCATTATATATGGTAGGGAACAAAACATTCATGAGGATATCCTTTCATATATGTTTGAGTGCAAGGTTCATGTATCCCTGGTGGAATTCTATCGAATTGGTAAATCTAAGGATTGAGCAATGACTAAGTGATAAGGAGACCATTCCTTGTAGATAAGTTCATGTGGAGGTATAAGATCCTATTGAAATCCTTCTAATATTTTGACCTCTGTAATTTGGTCATAATTCTGTGAGATGCTGGAGGAGCCTAGGATTAATCCATTCCACTCTATAAGCAATACAAGTGAGCTAGTACATAGAATAAATGAACATCACTAGAATGTACAAAAACCCTAGGTGTAGTGCATTTAGAATAAATATAAGTAGGATCATTTTACACTTGAACCCAAATCATGGGACCCTTGTTGATGATTCGTGAGACTTCTTATATTACAAGTATAACTGGGATGTCCCCTTCTAGTTCATAACTTCAAAGTAGGAGTAAGGGGACCAATTACAGTCAGGACCCATTTAGTGATCATCAAAGTCATGAGTTGTTGGCCTAAGAAGTATTTATTTTTAAAAGTTGGGTGAATGAACTATCCTCCTACCTCTGGGATATCGAAGAATATCTAAGATCGAATACCAATAATCAGGGTAATATACCCTTAGAGGAAGAATAACCTAGTTATAAAGTGGCATCTAAGTGTTGTAAATAGGGTCATGAATTCATAAAATATAATGCTCCAACTTTCAATGCGATTATTGAGAGAGGTAATGAGGTAGAATCTTGGATGGTAAATATTGAGAGGCACATGATGTTATATGATATCAATCCATTGGAGAATATTATTTTTTCCTTATACCAATGGATGATAATGAAAATATATATTATGGACATATTAAGTTGAAGGAAAAGATAGATGTAGAAAATTTACGTTGGGATCAATCTTGTGCAAAATTATCTTGTAGAGATGTATTATAGAGGGAAGGAAGACAATTATTTCTCACTCAAGTAGGCTGACATGGTAGAATAAGAGCATGAATGCAGGGTTAGATAAGTATCTCATTTTACTTAGTTAAAAGACCCATGTGGAGAGATACTTTAGAAGGATTGTGGACCATGTTAGAGAAAAAGTAAAAATTTCACACTAGAGACACTATTAGAAGTAATGAACATGAGTATGATACCCAATGGAAATAGGAACTAAGTGACTGATCCCGATTTATGTAGGAACACAATGAAATACATAAATACACATAAACGCAGAGATGCAGCGGAAATAAGACTTCATTTCATTAATATCAAATGACTGAAAAATGCTTATAGACAGAATGGAAATATACTAGCTAGGGTGATGGTAGCTTATCTTTGAGAAGAGATGTGGCGTCTACTGGCCTCTGAACTGCCTATTACAATGAGGCTAGAAGGCATATATATTACTGAGAAACAATGGAAAACCCTAAACATCCAAAAACCTAACCCTAGGAGATGAAATGCCAGAATATGGGCCCTGTTGGGGTAAATTGGTACATCAATTTCCTGGGGTCGTAACTTTGGCATACTATCTCTGTTTGATGCACATGATACATCGTTAGAAAGATCTATCTGAGGACTACATTTCTAATAGAAAATATCAAGTCCAAAACAGACTCATATTTGACATAGCATTCATTCCCAAAAAACATCGTTTAGGGCCTCAAAACAGCTCCAGAAGTTCAGGACCCGAAGAACTGCTAAAAATAGTAAATTGTGCTACAATTAAGGAAACTGAAAAACTGAAACAAACAATGGTGTGGGTCCAAGTGGAATAGGCGGGTGGCCACCAATATCCACCTGGATCAGTCCTCCCCCCTTAGGAAGCAATGGTCCCCGTTGCGTTGAGTTCCTCCATGAGATGAGGAAACTTCTGTTGAACTTGGTCCCTGGTGAGCCACTTGCCTTGGTGAAGGAGTTGGCCTACTTTGA